>PVIA01007407.1:0-83706 GCA_004024845.1 Tonatia bakeri | reverse complement strand
TTGACATGCCCCTGTGTGTATCAGCCCAGTCTGGGTGGACGGAGGGGCGAGAGCCGTCTCAGAGACCTAGTCTGAGAAGGCCGTGGCCACACCAGCGCGGCTGGGCAGGGATGTCACCATGTCACCACGTCACCAGCTGGGCCCCTCCTCGAAAAATGGGGCCAGAGGGGCCGGGGGAGGGGAAAGAAGCTGCCAGCTGGGGAGTCACACATACACCCTGCCTTGCTCTCTTTCCATGGCTAGGGGAGAACCCTCTTCGGTGCCTTGGCCACACCCACCCCTGACAGTGAGACACGCCCCCGTGCCTCAGTTTCCCAGCAGCGACACTGCTGTGCCACGAGCCCTCGGGTGGCTGGGGGAGCACAGGCCTTCGTCTCCCAGGCCACAGGCAGCTCGGTGACCAGACAGAAGGCCCCACTGGCCCTTCAAACATCTGGGAGCGTGAAGAGAGAGCATGGCCAGCCTGGGCCTGCTCTCGGGACACCCCGTGGTCCAGAGTGGCCGTCTGAAACCACGCCCGGGAGGAGAGCCGTCTAAAACTGTCACCCTGCCGTGTCGCCCTCCTCGGGCCGGCCCAGGGCGCAGGCTCACGGTGCCCGCCCAGCGCTCTGTGCAGGAGGATGGCTGTGCTGCACGAGGAAACTCAGGCTCTGGGGTTCAGTGACTTTGCGTGAACCCCAGGATGCAACCCCGGGTCCGTGGCTGACAAGGTTTGCTTCTCCGGCCACTCCAGAGCAGCCCGCACCACTCACCCGCCACCACAGGAGCCCAGAGTCCTGGAGACAGGACCTCGGCCACCTGATGCCGGCGGACCAGCACACCAGTCAAACCAGGCAACAGGGGCGTCTTAAATGAACGGTGGCCGCAGCACCTGCGGGCACAGCCTGACCAGGCCCGTTCACGGTCACGGGCCGTGAGGAGGCTGCGCCCACAGCTGGAAAGCTGTGAGGTGCGCCACAAGGGTGCAGGGCGAAGGGCAAAGTGAGGCCGAAGGACGGGACAGAGCGCTCTGCACGCACCGTCCCTTCCGTCCCCCGGGGCACCCCTCCCGTGCCCTGCCGTGCAAACCAGGAAACTGAGGTTCGGGGAGGGCCCTCGCCCGCTGACAGCACAGCAGGCAGAGGACATGGCAGGTGTGCCCCTGGGCGGGGGGTGTGACAGACAGAGACGACCCACACGCTCCCGACACTCCTCTAGGGTGTCACCTCCTGTCCTCCCGGCCGTCCCCTGAACTGCTTCACAGCACAGAGCTGACCAGGTCTAGCCCTCCCCCAGCAGCTGCTCACGGACTGGGGGGTGCTCACGTGGTGGAAAGGCTCCCCCGAGCTTGGGCTCAGCGTGGGACGCCGGGCTGGCATGGGGGGCACCTGTGTGCCTGGGGGTTGGACTGAAACAAAACCAGGGCCCCGGCCAGAGGCCAACTTTCTCCAGGCCTGGGGCGGGCCGCCGGCTCTGTCCTCTGGAAGGGGAGACTCAGGCTGGGGATCAGACAGGGGCTGGGGACAGGCAGCCCAGCCCGGTGACCCGTCACTGAGCCCAGGAGAGGAGCCTGACCCCTGGCCCCTGTGTCCACCTGGAGAGCCCTGTCTTTGACGGAGCCTGACCCCCGGCCCAGGAGGCCCCACCACATGGCCCCCTCTCTCTGCAGGGCTGCCAGCCATTGCGCTCGCTCATGGGCCCCTCGAGGGTCCGTGAAGGCGCGAGCCTTCCCCTGCCACGTGGTTCTTCTGCCGCCGCTGGGGGAAGCCCCTCCAATGCTTACGTCTCTCTTTTCCTTTCACGTAACCTCCAACTTACAGAAAAACTGCAAAAATAAAGTAAGGGGTCCTGCTCTGACACTCCCTCCCCCCAGGATCGCCGGGTAACTCACTTGCTTTCCAGTCTGTCCACGCTCCCTCTTCCTGCGCCTCCACCTGCGTGTCACCTACACGACGGCCCCCGACCCGCGGGGTTCGACTTTGGTGTTCCCATTTTATGAGGGCGCCAAAGCCACGTGCATTCAGAGGAGACTGCACCGCCAAGATCAAATTCTGATCGCTCCCCAGGCTCAAGACAGGCGCCAAGACATCGGGGTCGGCGGGGTCGGCGGGCCAGGTGCGGCAGGGGCACCGCAGGTCTGTGGGATGTGGCCCCGTCTTCCGTCGGGAGCATCTCGTGCCGTCGCTCAGAAAGCCGTCTCTGTGGAGCCAGCAGAGACCGGCACCAGGACACCACCCGAGCGGTGACAGTCCTATCGCTGCCCCCCGGTGCCGATAGTGAGGTTCACTGCCAAGCACCCTCGCACCCCCTTCCTTCGTCGTGCTGAGGTGTGCGAGGGGGGCGGTGCGCTCTGCAGGTGACAGGCGAGGAAACTGAGGCACGGCCTCCCCCCCGTCCGTACCCCTACCCCTGCGCCGAGCCACCCACACCGACCTCCTCAGCGTAAGACACGCAGCCCCCGCGCTGCTGACTGCCCCCCTCACAACAGGACAGGGCGACGCTGGGACAGGCCGTGAAGCGAGGCGAGAGCCGGGCTGCCCCTGCGGCAGGAGAGCAGGCGGGGCGGGGCCGGGGAGGGAGGTTCTGCAGAGCAGCTGCTGACCCCGTGCTCCTGGCGGCCGTGGGGGGCCGAGGGGCTGCCCCGTCCTCCAGGGCCGCCCCCTCCCTCCTCCCAGGCCGGCTCTCTCCTCCTTCCCCTTCTCTCCTCAGACAACCGGGATGGATGGACGGACGGACTCTGCCCTGGGCCCAGTGCAGAGCAGGTCCTGTGTCTCACAGGTGAATGAGTGAGTGAGCGAGTGAGTGAGTCGGAGGCCTGCGTCCTGGCTCTGTCTTCCCAGGGCAGCTGCCCCACCTCCAGCACACTCGGCGAGTCCGCCCAGTGTGACGGGAGCGAGCACCGCCAGGGTGGGTGCACACGGTCGGATCCGGCGACCTTCATGCAGGTGCCTACGAGGGGGGTGTCGGGACCCTGGGTCAGAGTTCACAGATCTTTGCTTTGGGAAATAAACCCGAAAACGGGGAGAAATGGAAAGCAAAGCTGAAGAGACCAAATGCAAACAATGTGGGGCAGGTGTGCATGAGTGTGCACGCGTGCACACTCATGCACACACACGGCCTTGGAGCTCAGCACTCTTCCAGTCCCTCGCTGACAGCGCCCCTGCCTCTCAACCCCAGACTGCCCTGGGAGGTGCAGGATGGAACGCTGCCCCCGGGGCTTCCCCTGCAGACACCACCCGGCGACCTCTGTCACACACCCAACGACACAGCGGGGCCTGGGCCGGGGGAGGGGCTTGGAGAAGAGGAGTCCAGAGGGAGCAAGGCGGCTCCTTCCAGGGGCGGCCGGGACCGGCCTGCCTCGCACAGGTGAGACGCGGAGCCGAGAACCAGGCCAGGAAAGGACAGACCTGCCACCGTTTCAACACCGAGAGCTGCCCTCAGCAGAAAGCCAGCTGGTACGGGCAGCCCTGAGGGCGGGAGGGGAAACGTGTGTGTGCAGGTGGGGTGTGAGTGTGCACATGTGTGGGCGTGCGTGCATGCATGTGCGTGTTCGGGGGCCTCACAAAGCAGACCGAGGAGAGTTTGATGTTCAAGAGCTACTTCCCTCCTGCAGCTTAGGAAAGCCACTCATGTAACGACTGTGAAGAAACACCACCAGCCAAGGTTCTCCAAGCCGGGCCTGGGGCTGGGCTGGGCCACAGGCTGGGCCCTCCCCCGGGGGCCCCAGCCCTAGAATCCCTGCCTGTCCCACTCAGCAACAGCCTGGGGGGTGGGTGCCCGCACACTGCCAGCCAGCTCGCAGGGGGGAGAAAAGTCACTTCCCCCTTGGAGCTTCCTGGACTTTGTGAGGTCTGTCTGAGCCGCCAGGCTGCCCGGCACCCTTCCCTGGATCCCAGAGCTCCCTCCGAATTCAAGCAGACAGAACAACTCACCGCCTGAACGCCGGCCAACCGGTGATTACTCCACTTTTCCTGGAATGAGCTCCCCACGCTGTCGCCGGCCGCCAGAGCTATCAGCAGCCGGGCCCCCACCTCCGACCGGCTCTCACACCCTCTGCAGCTGGTGGCGAGGCTTTTACGCCTGTAGTCGAAATCACACTCAGAAAGTGCTGGCTCCTTGTGCCGGAGGCCACGGGAGGGAGGGGCCGCACAGAGAGCTCTGGGGAGTCACTGGGATGCAATCAGGAAGGTTGGGGGGCCGCGCCTCTCTCCTCCTCCAAGGCCGGCCTCGCTCTGCCTTCCTCCCAACTTGAGCTTTGCTGGCTGAGCCCACATGGTGTCCCCGAAGCCACCCCACAGCGGCTGCACCTGAAAGACCCCCGGCGGAGGAGCCCCGGCTGCCTCGGCGCCGGGCTGGCCCTCCGTGGAGGCCCAGAGTGCAGACGAACACGGAACACTGCCACTCTCGGGACTGACCTTTTTACATGTCACATCAGATTTTCCGCTCGCCGGCAAACCAAAAGCAAACCAAACAAAACCAGCACACTCCCCACCTCCACCCCCACCCGTCACTCCACGCGGAAACCCATCAGAATTTACGGCAAGCCGGCCGGAGTCCAGACGCGCCTAATGTCGTTAAGAAGCCTGCACAGCGCCCAGATGCCAGGAGGGTCTCGGTGACAGACGCCAGGCTCCGAGCAGAGGAAAAACAAGACACAGCACAGCCGCCTGCAGACACGCCATCCTTCTCCTCGCCCTGCCCTACAGGAACTGATGTGATCGTCGGAGGGGAGCACCGAGCACCCAGGGGCCGGGGCTCAGGGTTCTGGGATCCCAGCAAACAGAGTTTAAAAGGCCCAACCCTGGAACCTGAGGGCGAGCCCTGCCTGGGCCCCCCTGCAAGCCGATTCTGTTATTAAAGCCATCTGTCAGAGGCAACATGGCAACGAGGCAGAGAACCCAATCGGCCGCCCCTGAGCCCGACTCTGGGACGCGTACCTGCAGGTCCAGCCGCCCCGGCCCTGTCTGCCCCGCCTCCCAAAGGGGGTCCCCCGTTCAGAGCTGAGAGCTGTCTCCCCGATACCTGTCACAGACGCTGAACTTCCCCGTGAGTCAGACAGACCACTGGGTGTGCTTTCTATTTCCAGACCCCACGGGGCTTCCTCTCAGACACCGTTCAGATCCGTGGCTTCTAAGAACTGGAGGCTAAATCCGTTCCCCTCGGGCCTCACTTTCCACCCGCACCGGGGGTGTCCTGTGGACCACAAGGGGCCCTTCTGTCCTTCCTCACAGCCCAGAAGTGGAGGTGACAGGAGGGGCTGCCAGACAGGGGGCCGGCCCCGGGCCAGGTGCCCACCGTGAACCCCATCGAGTCCCTCCAGGAAAGCTGCCCCGGCGGCCGTTTGCAGACAGTGCAGAGGCATGGAAAACACTGGCCCGCTGGGCGGCTGTCTCTCGGCCCCATCCAAACCCAACTCTGCTGAGGGACTGTCCCCAACAGATGGCGGTGCTGCGGGGTGGACCCCGCTGGCAGGGCTGCTCCGCCCAGAGCCGGCCAGCCCAGGGTCTCCCTGGGCCAGTCTTCTCGGAAATTCTCGGTTACGGGACAAAGCAGTCCCCCACTGAACTCCGCTGTCAGGTGAGGAAGGGTTACACGGGGAGCCATGTGCCCCCACCCCCCAAGCCCGGCCCATCTGGGGCACATGTGCCAGCCTCTAAGTGACCCCCTGCACCCTATGGCCCAGGAAGGCACACTTCCCTGCTAAGCAGCAATTACTCAGGAAATGGACAGGCTCCGATAGCGACCCCCCAAGCATGGCTGCCTGGGGAGAGACCCCCGGCCCCCAAACAGGGCCTCCCCCACCTCTCCCTCCAGCCCTGCTCCTCAGAGGAAGCCAGCAGCCCACACGACCAGGACAGAGCCTTCCTGCCTGATCAACCGTCCCCAGGCTGTGACAGTTTGAGCAGAAAATTACCTTCCAGGAAGAGGATGTCAAGGGGGGCCGAGCGGGGACAAAGTGTCAGAGCCGCAGGGAGCCCCGAGTCGCAGGGGCCAGGCCGCCCCCCAGGTCCCCGGAGGACCCCCACGTCCATGCCCACCGGCTCAGGGCGCCGCCCCCGACACGCAGCTCTGCCGGCGGCCCGTGCCTGGGAGGGAGGGCGCCTGGGGCACGGAGGCCCCCCAGACGGACAGGACGGACTGACCGAGGGACCTTGGGGATGGAGGAGCTGTGAGCCGGGCAGGGATGCAGGAGGGAGGGAGGGAGGCCCAGAGGGCGGGGTGGGGAGAGGGAGGGAGGGAAGAGGGGGAGTCAATTCTCTCTCCTCCACCGGGACCACAGAGCGGAGTTGCCATGGAGAGGGGGAGCCGCTGGCACAGCCCAGAGCGCGGTGGATCCGTGTGCCGGAGGGGGGCCGCAGAGGAGCCGTCCCCACCCACATCCCTGAGCAGCGCCCCTGCCCCCAGCCAGGTCTCCAGGCCACGGGGCCAGGCTGGGAAGGACGGGTGGACCCTCTGGGGCAGCTCCCTGCCCCGGGGGTGGGGACACAACCCCAGGGTTTGGTGCCTGGCTCCGGACTCCATCCTGCTCCTGAGGGCCCCTCACGACAACGGCCTGGGAAAGCCGGGGCCCAGGGGCCCCCATCATTTCGGACCCCCACCTGCCTCCCCACTTCTGAAAATCGGTGTGGCCGAACCCTGAGTCACAATTCCCCACAGGGTTCAGCCACATCGGCCACCCGCAGGAATAAGGGGGTGCCCACCCACATGAGGGCTTCGGTGCCCAGGGCCACCTGTGCAGGAAGGGGAGGAGCACGGATGAGCTTTCCTGGCCACACGGGGCTCCCCAGGTGGACAGCACTCCCAGGTACTGCCCGGCCGTGGCCCTGGCAGTCCCATCAGCCTGCCGCTGCCTCTGGCCGCAACCCCGGCTACAGGACCGGCCTTGGCCACGGGGCCCAGCTCACACCCCAAGCAGCAGAAATGGGGCTATGGAGAGAGCCAGCTGGCCTGGGTTGGGGCCTCAGTTTCTCCTCCTGGAGACCAGGTGGCAGAGGCGAGTCAGGTCACACCTCTGTAACCCCATCGCTCATCTGGGATAAACCCACTGCCTCCCAGCCAGCACTCCTGGCACAGGGACACTGTAACGGCTGGGGACAGGAAGGGACAGAGACGGGGCCCATCCCGAGGGGGATGGGTGCAGCAGGACACAGGCCTCGGGGCCCTGCAGCCAGCCCAGCAGCAGCTCGGGCCCTGGCGGAAGCCCGGCCTCGGAAACACCGCAGCCCAGGCCCTACCCTCACTCTCCCCGCCACACGTCGCAACACATTGTTGGGAAACCATTCCATACAGAGCGTGCGTCAGTGCCCCGCCCAGACAGCAGCCCGCCCCTCTCTCGCTGAGTGCAGGAACACACTCAGTCCCCGCTCCCACCACCTGAAGGTGAGCACGGCCGCGGCACCCGGAGCAACCACAAGGCTGTGCCACCTCCCTCTCGTTCCAGCATGTTCCCGTCAGCCCAGTGGAGACCCCGTCCCGTGAGCAGCCACTCCCGCGGCCTCCCCTCTGACGACCGCTGGCCGGCTGTCTCCGTGGGTCTGTCTGTCCGGGACGTTTCCCGCAGACAAGACTACACCCTGCGTGACCTCTGGTGTCTGAGCCTCTCTCACGCGGAGTATGTCGTGAAGGCTCATCCACGTTGTGGCAGGTGGCCGTGCTGCATCCCTTTCCATGGCCGGGCCACGGTCCACGGGGTGGAGAAGCCACGTCGACGGACGTGTGTGGGCTGTTTCCACCTTTCGGCGGTCCTTCCGCTTTTGAAACGAGAGTTCCTGAGCTCTGTGCAGTCCCCCAGAGCCCCCCCCCCCGACCCTCTGAGGGATTTGGTCTCGAAGTTGCAGGTTCCAGAGGCCCCAAACAGAACGGTAATCCTCACCTTGCCTTTTCAATACAGCCACGCTCCCCACCAGGCCACGGGGCACAGGAGGGCTCCCGGAGCAGCCAGGGGTCCCAGAGCGTGTGGTGGCCTGCCAGTGGGGTCTCAGTCCCCTCTATCCGGAGAAGCAGCTGGCCACACCCACACGCCCACACCACGCCCGCCCTCTGAGACCCCCCGACCCACGGTGCCCTCTGACTCTCACTGGCTGCACAGCCAACGAGTCATTTCCACCCTCTGAGCCTCAGCCCCTTCATCTGTAAAATGGGGCCACAGCCTCAGCCCCATGGTGCTGCTTTGGGGGTGAGACCAACGCCATCCCACAGAGCTTTCCACGGTAATGGACCTGCTCCGGGCCTGCGTTGGCCGGTGGCCGCCGCTAACCCCACGTGGCTGCTGAGCCTCTGAAAGAGGACCCGTGCGCCTGGGAAACGCGATTATGAATTTTATTTCACTTCCATTTAAAATGACGCAGTCATGGGGGGTTAGCGGGGATCCTCGAGAACAGAGCGGCTCTGAGGACACGATGACACAGACATGCAGGACACAGGGTGCCAAGCTCCCACCCCTAGGTCCTGTCCCTTCACCTCTTCCTCGCCCCACTTACCCGGCGGTGCCCGGGTGGTGGGGCAGGCTTCTGTGGGCGGCCTGGCCCCCGAGGCCCCCTCTAAAAGGACAGAGGGCAGGCGGTCGGGCTCTCGGGGAACAAGGCGGACTCCGGCTGGGGCGTGGGCTCGGTGGACTCCATAGCGACGGGGGTCCCTGGACCACAGGCCATCGTCCCGCCCCAACCAGCCCCAGACACCTGTTCTAGAACCCCGTCTCCCGCCGTTTCCCCCAGCAACTCCTGAGGCCATCCCTGGAATGTTTGGGCGGGAGCCACTGGGTGGAACAGACCTGCCCCCTTCCTCAAGTGACTGCCAGGGCCCAGAGGGGTGTGCAGAGGGTGCTCAGACCCAGGCTGGGATGTGGGGCGCTGCTCAGGGTGACCTTCCCACACGCACAAGTGGGTGGCGCTCCTCCGGCCCAGAGGGTCCTCGCTGGAGCCCAACCTTCCCTCTGCCGGTGCTCAGACTCGGGCGTTGTCAGAAGGGCTTGTGGGGGCGGCAGGGCAGGCACAGAGGTGGGGCTGAAGCCTGTGCCCCGGTGCCCAGCTTTGCCTGCATGGCCCTCTGAGAGGCAACTCTGAGACAGGCCCAGGTCGGGGGACCTCGGCACCCCACCCCATGCCAGGCCCAGGGGACACTGCATGCTTCTAGGGAGCTGTGTGGCTTCAGAGCAGGAACTGAATCCCGGTTGAGCCATCCCACCCTGTCACCCCACCACCCAACCCGCCCAGGAGGACTGGGAAGTGGCAGCTGAGGACTCCAGAGAAACCTAAACACGTCCCCAGGAGCCCCAAGCCCTGGCCTGCTCTGGAGGCCACCGCAGGAGGGGCTGAGCCACCCTGGGCAGGAAGCTGCTGCCTGGCCTCATGCCCCCGCTGCACAAAGCTTTTCCTCAGCTGCCCCCCATGCCTACCCTCAACGGACAGCCCAGGGGCCCCTGTCACACCTGCAAAATGTCCTGCCTTGGGCGGACGTCCCCGTGTCCCCTCTGCCCAGAGGTGCCCCCCTCCTGCAGCCTCCGCTCTGGGCCCCGCTCTCTGAGGCCTTCCTCTCCCGCCCCCACTTCAGGCCGAACCTGACTCGGGCCCCCTCCTGGCCCTTCCTCATCACCTTCACAGCGCTGACCCTCACCTAATGCGCTCGGGGCCTCTTCCTTCTTTCTTTCTTATTTTTGAAGTTGTGCAGTGACACACACGACATCGAACCTGCCCGTCTCCGCCACGGTGAAGGGCAGTGCGGCGGCAGTGTGTACGCTCACGTGGCTGTTCCGCCATCGCCACCCTCCCACCCCCTTTCCAGAACTTTCATCTCCCCAAACGGAAACGCACTCCCAGCCCCCACTTCTCCTCTCTGTCTCTGTGGTTCGACTCCCCTGGGCGCCGCATCTAAGTGGAATTGCACGGTCTGTCTCTCTGTGTCTGGCTCATTTCACTCAGCCCGAGCTGGCTGTGTTCCCTGCTGAGCCCTCCGGGCGCGGAGCGCAACTTCGGAGTGAATGAATGAACACATGAATGAATGAATGCATGCACGCATGAATGAAGACTTCGCAGAGGTTAGTAACCCAAGGGTCTGGGCCTGTCCCAAGGCTTCGGATCCCTACCCTGAGTCCCGGGCCCACCGTCCAGAGGGGCAAACACACTCGGCACCCCAACTGATGGTGGGTTCCCCCCGCCCAGACACAGCACAGTTGTGGGAGGACTGCTACATGGACAGAGTCCCCAGCCGGGCAGAGGGAGCACTGTGTCTCAGAGCCTCGCCGTGGCCCCGTGGGGGTGTGGCCGTGAGGACAGCGGAGGTGGGCGAGGGCCCGGAATGCCGGGACTCCACCGCAGAGTTGGGGGCCAGGCACCCAGAGGGGCAGGCGGGCCCTGGTGCAGCCGAGGCTCAGAGCGGGGCCCACAACCTTGGCAGGGCCCACAACCTTGGCGGTCCCCGGCCTTTCACCTCTCCACATCCTGCCTGGCTATTTATAGCCTCCTGCTCTCTGAAGACTCATTTGCTCATGTTTCTAGGCCAGAGGAACTTGGAAAATCAAAGCTGGCGAACCCTCAGCACACTCTCAGCCTGTAGCGGCACTGGCGCTCCAGCCGAGCCACCCTGTCAAGCGAGGGGCACTCAGGGCTCCGGAGAGGCTCAGGTGCCTCGCCCTGGCCAGACCGGATGCCCCGGTGCAGAGGCGGCCACGGAGAGGGCAGAGCCCTGCCTGACCTCAGCGGGGGTGCCGAGAGACAGTGACCCCGGGAAAGCCCGGACCACCCAGGGCTCCTCCCCGTCCCGGGAAAACGGACGGACCGGGACGCTGGAAGACAGCTGCACCTTTAAACAAGCTGGCCTATGCATACGGGAACACGTGCACATTGGAGCTGTTTGCACGTTTGGCTATTTTTAGGGTGAACCCAGTCGCCGCCCCTTGGAACCGGATGAGGCCCCAGAGGCACAGAGTCCGTTTTCCCAGACAGAGCCCCGGCCCCGTGTCCCTGGGAACCAGCCCCTGCGCTGGAGGTCCGGGGGCCCGCGCGCCGGGGCCCTGGCAGGTCCGAGGGGTGTTTTCAGCTACGCCGCTGCCACTGACATCACGACCGCCCACCTGAGTGCAGACGGGGCTCCTGTGCAGCCGTGTTTCTAGAACAAGAGGCAATTAGACCAGCTTTTCTCTCCCCCACCCCCTCCCCAAAACGGGAATAAATCAGCCCTACCAATTTCCCAGCTAATGATTTCCTCCATCAAATTAAAAAAAAGAAAGAGAAAATGTTTTTTTAAACGGATTACCAGCCCTGTGCTTACAGAGACCATGTGACCTGTCAGCTCTTCTTAAGTCCTGGTGCATCCGAGTCCCCTCAGTAATTAATAAATAAAAGGTCATGGGCTGAGAGGCGCTCCTCCCCCTGCCTGCCTGCCCCCAGTCGGCCCGGCACACGCGGGCCGGCTCCAGAGTGAGTGCATAGGACCCATTTCACAGATGAGAAAAGAGAGGCTGAAATGGGAGGTCTGAAACACACAGCCCAGGACACACGGGAGACAGGCGTCACAGAGGACTGAACGGGACGGGGTGAGGGCCCTGATGTGAAGGCACGTCCACGTGGAGAAATGCGAACCAGTGGAGCCGGGCACCGAGCAGCCCAGGCCTTTGAGCGCAGGGACAGCTGAGTCACTTCACCTGGGACCTGGGCTTCCCTTTCTCTTCTGTTTCTCTGCAGCTGCTGAGACAGGGACAGGCAGCGTGCTGGCGCCCCATGTGCCTCTAGGGTGTCCGCCCCCAACGGCACGGACGGACCCCGAAAGCATCACGCTGAGTGAGAGAAGACGGGCGCAGAAGGATGGACAGAGCGCGTGAGTCCTCTGCCAGGGGGTCCCCAGAGGGGGTGAGTTCAGGAACAGGAAGGAGAAGAGAGGTCACCCACTGGAGGCCGGGGCCGGGAGGAAGGGGAAGTCGGCACTAACGGGTACAGAGGGGAATAGGAGTGCACCCTCCAACATGCTACGTGAGGGTACAGGAAGGGCCAACAACACCGTCATGGAACCTCTTCCATCTGTTCCCAGACAGACTTCAATGCCTGATGCACAGCTCAGCAGCGCCGGGACCCCTACCACACAGGAACGCCAGGGACCTTCCGAGAGGGCTCCTCCAGTTAGCCGGCGGCACTGCTCAGGGTTGCCCATGTCTCTGGTGACCCACCAGACGCCAAAGGGCAGGCGGAGGCCAAGACGGTGCCTCGGGGCCTTTGCACCTGCGGTGCCCACTGCCCGGAGGGCATGTCCTTGATATTAAAGGACTCACTTCCTTGGTTCATTTCGGTTTCTACAGAGAGGTCCTCTCTGACCATCCTGCAGTCAGACAGATGCAGGGACGGTCACCGGGGCCAGGTCAGGTGGCCACGGGCAGGAAGGAGAAACCCACAGCCCCAGGGTTGCTCGGCCAGCAGGCACCTCCCCGCTGCTCCTGGCTGGAGAGAGGCAGCTCCCAGGAGGGCACCCCAGCCCTGCCCTGGCCCTGGCCCTGTCGCTCTCGGCCAGAGGCCTTGCTAAGTTCTGTCACCCCTCTGAGCCCCCGTTTTCTCTTCTACAAAATGGGGGCGAAATCGGCTTTTTTGAGGACTGTAGGAGATGATGTATGTACACGGTTAGCCCAGGACTGGGACGTGGTCAAAGCTGACAGATGGTGACCAATGTCCTTCGAGTCTCCCAAGCACACAAGCACAACCCCTTCAAAGAGGATCCAGGGTCCCTGATCCCAGCAGCTCACAGAAGGACACGCGGCACGAATCACTGTCCAGACCCGAAGGTCAGGGTCCTGGAGGCCGAGCGGGGGCTGCAAGTCTGCACGGCCTGCCGTGGGGGATTAGCCAATTTAATCCTTTCCGTCCGCACTTTAGATATGGGGAAACCGAAGCACAGAGAGGTTAGTGGTTTGCTCCAGGTCACACAGAGGGGAGGGGAGCCACGCCCTGGTCTTGCGGCTCCAGGACCTGAGCGGGCACTGACTGTTCCCTAACGTGTGTCAGCAGAAGTGTGGAAGGAGGAAGGAGGGGAGGGAGAGAGGAGGGGAGGGAGGAGGGAAGGAAAGAGGAAGGCAGAGAGAGGGACCGTGGGCCAGCTTTGGGAAGGGCAGGTCCCCACCTCCAACATCTGGACAACTCAAGCCTCAGAACGCTGGAGAGGAACAGGCCCTCGGGGGTGGCCCAGGGCGCAGCGGGACCGGCCTGGTTCCTCTCCAAGGCCTCCAAGGTCAGGCCCAAGGTCTCAGTTCCGCTCAGCCCAGCTGCGTTGGTCAGCGCCCATGGGTGCTGCGGTTAACTCCCTCAGAGTTGGGCTAGGCTAGGGCACCGGTGGGGGAGGGATAGCTCCACGTCCAGGCTCCGCCTTGAGACCTCTTCCCAGGGTGGCGGTGGGGGGACACCTGAGGGCCACGCCCGGCAGGAGCCAGGTGTGGGGGCCCTGCGCGCTGGCGGGGGGATTCTGGGTGAGCCACTCACATGCAGGCTGCTCACTCCCCCCACACACCTTCCTGAGGGACATCTTCGAACCTCTTCGCGAACGAGCCCCCGAGGCTGCTGCCACGCAGAATTTCTCCACGGCCCCTGCTCGCACGCCCGGCTCCACGGGGCAGACACGTGAGCATTGGCAAATGCCAATGCCAAAAAGAGTATGCCCCTCCCTCCTCTACCTCAGACCCCCCGGTGACCCCCTTCACGCCGAGGATCAAATGCAAAGTCTTCACCGTGACCACGAGTCCTTCAGGACGGAGCTCTGGTCCGCCATCTCCGGCCACCTTTCCTCTCTCCTGACTCCTCAAACTCGCCAAGCATGCTTCTGCCTGTGGCCCTGCGTTGAGAGTCTGACAGCAGCGCCCTGGCTGGGGTGGCTCAGTGGACTGAGCACCAGCCTGTGGACTGAAAGGGTCGCCGGTTCAATTCCCAGTCAGGGCACAAGCCTGGGTTGCGGGCCGGGGCACGTGACAGGCAACCGACTGACATTCTCACACACCAACGTTCCTCTCCCTCTCTTTCTCCCTCCCCCTCTCGCTAAAAATAAATAAATAATTTTTTTTTAAAAAAAGGAATGCGACAGTGGTTTGGCCGAGCCCCACCCCCAGCTCCCAGGAACCACCAGCAAGGCAGCTGGGCCCCCCAAAAGGGGTCGAAAGCCCCCCCAGCCAAGTCACCTCAGCGTTTCCTCATCTATAAAACGAGGCTGGACTCCTGGGAGTGTTGTGAAGACGGAGTAAGATAAGGTGAGACTTCGAAGCATCCAGCACAGGGCCGGAGCAGGGTGAGCACCGGGTCAATGCCGGCGGCAGCTCCCACGAGTCTTAGAACCCCCATCAGACGCCCAAGTTCCTGCGCCGCCCCCCACCCCGCCCAGCGCCTGGGGGCAGGAGGACGCACTGGTAGGTGTGGGGTGGCCAGTGGCTGCAGGCGGCTCCGGAGAAGCAGCGGTTCGCGGGGTCGGCCCCTCGCTGACCTGACACTGACCCGCCAGGCCAGCAGCCGCAGGGGGCCTGGAGGAGATGGCAGGGAGCGTCCCCTCCCTGCGTCCTGACACTGGCCCAGGCGCCCGACTGCACCGCAGAACGGCCGCCAGCCGCCACTGCCTTCAAAGGGACTTCTCGAAGCACCAGAGTGACGCGTGACTGCGGGAGCTGGGACCCACGCCGCGGACAACGCCCAATGCCGTGCTGAGAGAGCCGCCGTGTCTCGCAGTAAAACCTGACAGAGCTTCGCCATTTTCTCCACTGGGTCTCACCACGACAGCCGGGGGGGAGGTATTAAGTCCATAAATCTAACCTCTGCCCTGAGGGTGGAGGATGGCCCTCTGTGCTGGCGAGTCCCCCCGGCAGAGGCCCAGGCAGGGCGGGCTGGGGTGTGGGGGCACCTGCTCCAGGTCCGAGTGCGGGAGTGCTGGGTGCAAACCACTGCAGTCTCCAGGCGGGCTGCACAGGCCCAGACCCCTTCCCCCAGTGCCTGCGGAAGCCTGGCCGTCACACCTCCTCCCCACCGGCCTGACGGTTCTGGGCTCTGCCCCGGCCTCCTCTCTGGGCTGCTCCCCGCCCCCCTCGCTTTGAGAAGCCCTGGAGAGGCACAGCCCCTCCTCCCATATGTCCTCGACCACCACCCCGCCCCGTAGGGCTGACAAGGGGGAGAAGCTGCTCTTCAGGGAACAGCCACTGCAGGAGCGGCTCCCCTGCCCCCTGCCCTCTCGCTGGTTTGGGGAACCGAGGGCCCTGCAGTTGGGCGGCTCAGTGGGGAAAGACGCCCCCGTCGGCGACCTGTGCTTACACTTCGGGGAGGTCGAGGCAGCCCCACCTGGAGGGGGTGGCGTCCTTCCTGCGACCCCGGCTTCAACCTCAGGATCTGAGAACCTGCCGGGGTGCAGGAGGGGCCTGTGGGGAGCTCAGCCAGGCAGTGACTTTCAGTGAAAGACCCTGTTCACCAAATGCACAGCCAATGGCAGCCTCGCTCAGGATTTCCAGCCCGTCTGTGCGAGAGGATGAGACAGTCAGGCAAGATGAGACCAAGGCTGAGCTGTGCACCCCTGTCCTCGGCTTCTGATAACTCAGGCACACCCCCACCTGGGCTCTGATCGCCCTCGCTGGCTGCTTCAGACGTGCAGGGGCCTGGGACACACGGGGCCTGGGACACACGGGGTCCCTGGCTCACCCTGCCCTGTGCACGACGTACCCCGGCTTCCCATCTGCTCTCACAGCCAGCTCGGGGCGGGCAGATCAGCCTCCACCCTCCCCAGGCCCTGACCGACAGGACGGCCACGCACTCACCCAAACCCAGGGCACAGACACCTCCCCCTCGATCCCAGAGAGGTAGAAGGGCCCCCTAATCCGGGGATCGGGGACTGCAGACCAAAGGAAAGACGTGACAAGGAGATGGAAGGTTACTAATGATCCCCCCAAACCTCCGGGCGCCGGCCCAATGCCAGCCACTAGACACCCTATGGACACTGGCCTGGACCATGCACCCGACCATGTGGGCAGACAGGACACGGGAGCCAGGGTGGCTTGTTCAAAGTCGTCCAGCTAGAACCTGACCTCTGACCGGAGACCCCTCTGACACCCCCAGCCACCTGCAGCAAACCCCCACCCTGGGCAGGGCAGATGGGCCACCGCTCCTAGGGCAAAGCACAGGCCCTCACAGTCATGGCCCCTCAGCCTCAGTTTCCCCACCACTTCTTCAAAGGGCAGCTGAAACGGGCAAGGAAAGCCACATACCGAGCCCTCCTGCTGCAGCTGGTTTTATTTCCATCCTCAGGGCAGCCTAGGAGGCTGACACCTTGTGATTCCAAGGGGGACCCTTTGCAGTCCCAACCGTGCTCCTTCTCCTTGGCTCAAGGTGGAAACGCGCCCCACCTGCCCGGTGCGTCCCGGGGCCGCACGCGTACAGACATAGTGAACTCGGTTGCGTCTGTGCATCTGTCTCGAGTCAATCTGATTATTAGAACAGTCAGGAGAACTAAGGGGACAGAGAGGGCACATTTCCTCCCCCCACAGCCCCCATTTCGCAGAGGGTGACTGACAAGGCTCGCAGGGGCGATGGCACCGGTCCGAGGCCGCAGAGCCTGCAGCTGGCCAAGCCCCAAGCTGTCGCCTCCCTCTGAGGCTCCGGGATTGCCACCCGGCTCTGACCTGCCTTCGGGCCCGGCCCCGGCCCGCTGGCTCGGGCGGTCGTGGGACGCTGGTGAGGGAAGGACCCGGGCCAGGCTGCGTCTGCCCAGGAGGCCTGTCCATCAGCGGGGCAGGGGACAAGGCAGATAGAGATGGACCACGCTCTCCATCTGCCTGGGTGGGAAGGAAGTGACCCACAGAGGCCGGGACAGACCACAGAGGGGCCCAGGGGAACCGGGTGCGGCCCCGGGATCGAAACCAGGCTCCGCCCCAGAGCCCCTCCCAGGCCTCTGCACGCGTCCCTCCCCCAGCCTCCACAGTGCCGGTTCCCTGAGTAATGCTGGGGCATGGTAAGAAACATGTATTTGGTCTCCATCTCCCGGCTCCTGGCACACAGCTGCTGAAACCCTTACAATTTCCTGAGAAATAAGAGTGTCTTTCTGTAAGCTGAGACGGTGGTGGCCGAGCACCCCGGCCAGAGTTTCAGGACAGCGCTGGTCACCCCAGGAAGGCCGAGGACAGTTAAAGGAGGCTGGGACTGTTGGCCCCACCCCCGCCTGCAGGAGGGAGGGGCTGGGGACAGAGTGAATCACCAATGAAACCTCCTGAAGGCTGTAAACCATGGGGGTTCAGGGGCTTCGGGGCTGCAGAGCGCACCTGAGGCTGTGCACCCCAAATCCCTGGGGACAGAGCTCCAGCTGTCAGGACCTTCCCGACCTCGTCCTGGGTGCGGCCTCACCCGGCTGTGCTTTTATCTCTCTGTCTCCGTCTCACATCCTTCGTAATAAACCAGGCATGTGAGGGAACGGGTCCCTGGCTTCCATGAGTGCTCCAGTGAGTGTGGGTGACTTGGGGACCTGTGACCAGCGTCTGAAGTTGGGGGGGCAGTCTGGTGGCACTGAGCCCCCCTCCCTCCCGTGGGGTCTGTACCAGCTCCGGGCTCATTGGACACCCAGGCGGCGTCCCCAGAGACCCGGAGAACCACTTGCCCGGGGAGCCGCCACGTTCCGTGTCGGAAGTGCTGAGTCAAGGATCTGTTTTCCTTTAATCCCCCCCGTCCAGAAGCGAGGGACTTGCACTTGAATGGCCGGCACTCCGGCCTCCTGGCTGTGACCTTGGCGGTCTGCGCGGGCGCCCCAACCTGAGAGCGGTCTGGGGACTTCTGACGCACATGGTCCTCCGTAAACATCGCACCGCTCCCCGAGGGCCAGACCAGGGACACACAATCTGCCCTTTGTTCCGTTTATCACGGGGACACCCCCGGAGTCAGGAGCACACGAAAATATTTACACGGCCGCAGCCACCTCTGGGCTCTGCGGCTCACTGAGGCAGACGTGTTTATCTTTCCATCACACGACACTTTCCAGGTCACTTCTTTCTCAGGACGCTGGCTCCCAGCCGCAGCGCCTCGGGGGGAGGCGGGGAAGCGGCTGAGGGGCTGGCCCACCCCTTTCGCAGCCCACCGAGTCAGGGGCTGGGCAGGGGGGCTTGAGCAGGAACCCCAGGCCACAGGCGAAGCCCCCTGGGAATCAGTTGTCTTGGCTCCAGACCTGGGCTACTGGCAGTGACCAAGCTTGAGGGACAAGGTCACCCTCTGGTGACCAGGGCAGCCGAGCACAGGCCTCCCCACCTCCACCCGGCCGGCCAGGTGTGGCCACCTTTACAGTCCCAGTTTCTCATCCTGATCCCACAGGCTCAGCGAGAAACAACACGCCCTGCAGGGGCCCCACACAGCGAGACTCGGGAGACTCGGACGTGGCCGCCGGCCGGCCCCTCTACGCCAGCCCCGCCCCCCAGCCCCACTTCCCACCCGCCAGCCACACGGGGACCGGAGAAGCCTTTTCTAAGGCACACGTCGGAGCCGTGAGGTCCTCGGATCAGTGGCCCTCCGCACTCCCCCTCGGCTTTTCAGACGGCACCCATGCCTTAACGGGTGCACAGGGCACCTGGAGTGGCTTCTCGCCCCGGCTGGCCGGTCTTCCCAGCACTGGACACCAGGCAGACGCGGGACAGGGTCCTCCAGCCTCTGAGCCTTCCCACAGGCTGCTCCGCCTGCCGGCAGGGCCTGTCCTCTCAGCCCCACCCCCCGCTCCCGAGTTGGAGCTACAGGGTCCAGCTCAAGCCTCAGCTCCCTGAGCCCCTCCTCCGAGGGCTCCTGGTCCCACATACAGATGCCCTCCGCCGCATCCCCCAGGGCTGGGCACGAGCCCAGGCATCACACCTGTCTACTGATTCTGTCCCCTCCGGTGACCAGTGAGATTCTGAGAGTGGAGGCCAGACGGGACCCATCTCTGGGGCCTTCTGCTCGGAGCCCCCATGGGGGTGCTGAATGACGATCCCCACACGTGCCCCCTGCTCCAGGACCCAATGCAGCCCTGGGGTTGCCTTCCACCTGGCAGCCCTGAAGCCTGTGGGGCCGAGGCACAGACCCCTCCGCCGCCAGGCTGGCCGTGCCCGCAGGCCACGGTGGCCCATGCCCATCTGTGGACCACGAGCCGGCCAGGGCACCGTTTAGTGCACAGCACTAATGACCGCCACTCTCCCTGCACGGCACGCTCTGGCTTTGTCCAAGGAGGCCTCGGACGGCGACCACACACAGACACTGCCCGTGAGGTGATGGTCACTGCAGAGACACGGGGAGAGTCGTGCCGGCTTGCCCACTTCTGTCCTTTTCCAGGAACTGCCCTGCTCACCACCAGCCCCAGGCGTCTGGTCCTGCGTGGGAAGAGGCGGGCAGAAAAACGGGGGAGGCGAGGCAGAGGGCGGGGCAGGGGGCGGGGAGGGGCAGAGGGCCCTAGGGCTCCCTCCCCTGAGACTCCCAGCCTCTACCGGGGTCACTCTGCAGCCGCCTTGCTGAGCAGGAAGACAGGGAACCAGAAGATAAACAAAGCTCATCAGCCGAAAAGGAGACAGGCGTGAGGACTGGGAAGTCCACGGAGCTGCCTGCAGGCCGCAGCCCAGCTACAGGTTCACCCAGGCCCAGCCCTGGGCTGCGGCACCCCTGCAGCGGAAGCCCAGCCTCTGGAAGCAGAGGACGCTGCCCTGGGGCCATCGGCTTTGGTGCCACACACGGTCCCTCCACGTAGCTGTCCCCAAGACTCCTGCTGGGCCCCCTTTATAAGCTGCCACCAGCACTGAGGGGGAACCACCGTGGGCTGTCTGCCTTTCTGTGCGAGGTCCCAAAACACCAGCACCCTCCGTCACTCACTCCCTGCAGATCCCCCCCCTCCCCACTGTACCAGTGGCCCCCGGGCACGGTGCGTGGCGAGGAAACCTGCCTTTCTGCGTGCAGCTCGGCTGGGGAGGTGTTTAGCGGACTTATTTATAGCCCTGCACCCGTCCCCGCTCCCCAGCGCTGCCTGCCTGCCTGCCTGCCACAGGGGCTTTTCACTCCGCGTCTATATTTATCCCCCAACGCCGTTGGGATAATGGCGAGGCCAGAAATAGCCTCGAAGACATTCACGTGCAGATGACGGACAGGTCCCCAGGTCCCCAGCTCCCGGCTGACCTCGCCCCCTGTGCCCCCACCTGGCCCTGGGTGGCAGGGGAACAGCTGGATAGGCCGGGAAGGTGCCCGAGGACAGATGGAAACAACATAATCCCTCTTCTGCCACGGGCCGCGGTCCTCTGTGGTGACGCCTCGGACAAGTCCCAAATGCACAGGCCATCTGCCAGACTGCGGGGACACCGAGGTGACACGGCTGCCTGATGGAGATCAAAAGGCTAATCAGCTCAGAGACGGAGCAGAGACCCATCGGGAGCGGGCACCGGCGCCCGGCCGACTCCCAGGCCCACGCTCGCGGAAAGCAGGTCGGTGCGCCAGGGCAGGCGGGCGGCGGGGAGACAGATGCCCTGCCCGCTCCCGCCTGGCACCTGGGTGCAGGTGCGGGGCTCTCGGAGGGAGCGCGCCCTCTGCCCCCGGCTCACCTGGCCACTTCTCTCCTCCTGGAAGGGAGGGCTGCTGGGAGGCAACCTGGCTGGTCAGCGATAAAGAAGTGGGGGTTTAGGGACCTGGGGGCCAGCCCTGCTCCCCGCTGCAGTGTCCTGGGGGAAAACTCCCCCCACCCTGGGATGGGGCACACACACGTGCCAGAGTGAGCACCTGGAGTGCCAGCAGAGGGAGGAGGCTCAGAGCGTGGCTGGGGCAGAAGGGAGCCCCCTGCTGACTGCCCGCTGGGGCAGACTTCATAGAAAAGGGGACATTTCAGTTGGGCTTTGAAGGGTGTGCAGGAGTACTCCAGGAGAGATGGAGTGGGGAGCCCAGGGAACAGCATATGTCAATGTGCACAGTGTGTTTGGGGAATGGCAGGAAGGTGGCAGACAAGTACGGTCTGGGTGGCGAGACCCAGATCAGGCCGGGGCAGGGCTGGGCCCCGCCGCAGATCTCAGGGGCCGAGCCCTGGAGCACATGGGACTCAGGAGACGCACTGGCCCTCCTCAGGCTGCAGCTGTGGTCTGGTTGGCTGTTCTCTGACCCGTACCTACTCCTGACAGGGAGGAGCTCTCCGATGTCCCCCTACTCCGACAATGGGGCCCCCGGGCTGGTCCCTGACACCCCACCCTGTCTGGATCTCTAGCCCCTGGTCCTGCCTTACGTCAGACTCCCCTGTCCTCTTCCTGGGAGCTCCGGCCTGTTCCCCTAGGAGCACCTCCCCACAGGAGGGGGAAGAACCCCGTTTCTGGGACGACCACGAAGGACAGATGCTGCCCTCACAGCGCCCCCTACAGGTTCCATCCAGCCCTGGCTACTGGGCAAGGCAGGTGCCGGCTTGCCCATTTCCCAGATGCGCATCCTGAGGCTCGGAGAGGCAAGGGGGACCTGTCAGTTCTGGAGTCCGCTCGAACCGCCGCACCACCCAGCTCTCCAAGGTGACTGTTATAAAACGATGTGTGCGCAGAAGGTGTGGCCGCCATGGAAAAGTCTGGTGGCCTGTCAGGGTCCCACGTAGGGTCGCCGTGGGGGCCCGCAGCCCCCTCCTCGGCACACACATGAGATAGATGGAACACAGGCCCACACCAAGACCGTGCACGCGTATCCGCAGCAGCATCACTTGCGGCCGGCAAACGTGCGTGTCTGCCGGTGGGTGAAGGTTACATGGACTCCCTCCATCCATCCAGTGGACTGCGACGTGGCCACGGAGAGGAGCGGAGCTCGGACACCAGCTGCCACGAGGATGGACCCCAAGAACGTGATGCTTCGTGAGAGGCGCCGGACACAGAGGCCACAGAGGCCACGGGTGGTGTGGCTCCCTCTGTATGGAGTGTCCGGGGTGGGCACATCCACGCGGACAGACAGCAGGTGAGTGGCTGCTGGGGGCGGGGGGAGGGGAGTGAGAACACAGGGAGGCGGGGCTTCTTTCCGGAGCGAGACCGACGATCTAAAGCCTCGTGACGATCGCACGCGCCTGCCAATTACTGAAATACCCCTGAACTGCACTCTTCAAGTGGGTGAACTGCACGCTACATGAATTATCGTATTTCACTTCAGCTGCTGAAAACCACACAAAGAGGAGCCGTAGGGAACCACAGGTGTGCCAGCCCAGGTGCTCAGGGGGCCGGTCGGAGCAGGGGAGAACCTTCTGCTGGAGGGCGGGGCCTGAGCAGCCTGGGCCACCGGGCCCGCCCGCTATTCTCTCTGTTGTGGGCAGGCCCGGAGGACAGCGCAGCCAGGCCACCGGGATCCTGGCCGCCACACCTGCAGCAGGTACGTCCCCAAACACCCTCCTCTGCACTAGGGCTTTGCTACCGAAGCACCAAGGTCCCGGGTCCCAGAGGCCCTTCCTGACGTCACAGAACTGCCCGCCCCTCGCCGCCCGAGTCCCACACAGACTCGGAGCAGAACTCTGCCTGCTGGGGGCACGGCCCCGGCCCCAGGCGGCTGCCAGCCCAGGGCGCCACGGCCAGGCCGGCTCGGACGTCAGGAAAGGAAAGTTCGTCTGCTGAGCGCCTACTGTGCACCAGGCGCATGCCAGGCGCTCCGTGCCTGTTTTCTCATTTGCCATCTCTCCTCTGGTCGCCGCTGCCCAAATCTAGGCCGCCTTCTCGAGGCGCTTTCGTGGCGCATGAAAGCAGGCCCGTGGCCTCAGATGTCCCCTTACAGTGGGAGTGCAGCATGTGTCACGGGCCGTCCCCGATGCAGGGATGTCCCTCCTGCTCAGAGGCCATCTCCTCCCGTCCTCACTGACGTGGCCCAGTTCTTGGTGCCGCTAAATAAACCGATTCACAGCGAAGGCCCCGGGTGAGCATGACGTGGTTCCCAAGAGTGTTCATAGCATGAATGGGGACGGGAAGGAACTCCATTTGCCGGAGGGAAGAGGGGACTGATGGAGAGAGAACAGGCAGGGGCCCCTGGCTGAGCCCCCGAAACACAGCTCAGGCGATGGGAGGTGTCTGACACGTCGTCAAATAATCGCCCGACTCCAGGCCCCTCCTCCTACAGGGACCCTGTCCTCGAGAGCCAGCGCCACGGGGACCGGCCGGGGGACGCCAGGAGGGGAGGCGTCAGTCTGAAACCCACCGCCGATTGGTGGGCACAGCACCCACCGCACCTCAGTTGTCCTGGAAACCGGGTGGAAGCCTGAGAATCACCACGGGAAGGCTGGGGAGTCCCCATCCAGGCATGGGGGGCGGACGAGCCTGGGGCTGGGGGCCAGGTGGGGAAGAGGGGACCCATGGCCGTGCCCACATCTTGGCCCCGATTTCCTTAAGGTGGTGGGGAGCTGGCCCCAGGTTTCTCGGTGTCCCCACCTCCTCTAGCCTCCAAGGAAGACACCCACAAAAGGACGGGCTGCTGCCTCACATCAGGGGTCCAGCCATGGTCTCCCACCCCTGCGCACCAGGTTCTTGTTAGCTCTGTCCTGGGGCCCCCACCATGCTCACCAGAGCCAAGGGCAGTGAGGCAGCCCACAAGTCACTTGATGGCAGCGATTTCCAGGTTGTCATTCCCCACAGGACCTCTACTGTGACGGGGACACATCAAGTTTAAAGACTGAAAGAAAAACCACACTGGATTTCTACACACACACCCCCAACCCCCGTCTGCCCTGCAGAGACTCAACTTCTCCGAAGAGAACACCATCTCCCCACCTTCCCCCGGCAGCCCTGGCACCGAGGAGGAGTCTGAAGGTGACACCCGGATCCTTCCGTGCGGAGCTGGGGCCGTCACAGGCCTGGTTCCGTGCCCCATGGTTCCACACGCGGCCGAGGTCGCGAGAGCCGTTTTGCAACACGAGGTTCCCAGCCCATGCCCTCTGCACGAAGCGGCACCCGGGACGTCTCGGGGCGAAACACGAGGCCGCCTCCCAGCGACTGTGCTCAAGCTCAGGGCCAGGCTGGGCCCTCACGGGCTGAGTGAACCCCGTTCTCGGTGACCCAGCGCAGGGCAGTGTGGTCCGGCCCCCACGACGCTCCTCACCCCCTTTATTACAGGAGGTGGCGAATCGTGGGTTTAAACAGACCACCCTGGTGGGCGGCGGCCCCTGGCCTGTGGTCGCTGCGGCATCTGGTGACCGCAGGGGCTTCGCCGCCATCCTTGGACCGAGCTGCCCAGAGCATGCACGGCCAGCTCCCTGCACGTGCCTCCGACGTACGCCCTGTGCTGGCTCGGCCGCCCCAGACATGCACCCTGTGTTCACGCACCTCCTCTGGGGCGGCCGAGCCTCCTCCTCGTCGGTGCTGAGAGCCCCAACGCCTGTCTCCGTCCTGGCGCCTGGTAGAAGCTCATCGAAATCTCCAATACCGTGCGCGGCAGCGTAGGCTCTGACCTGCCCAAAGCTCAGGCCCGGCAATGAAGACCGCTGCCCGGCGGAGGTCCGAATGCCAGCCCCGAGAAAGCCACAGAAGGCCTGGAGCACCCAGAATCCTCAGCTTGCAAAGCCTCGGTCTGTTCCTGCCTGCCAGGGGTGTCCCTCGGGACCCCACGCTCAGCTCAGCTGCAGTGTCTGGGACCGGCCCTCTTCCTCCCCCATCCCCAGCCCTCTGTCCATTCCGTCAGCCACAAACACATCAAACTGGACGTCAGAAGCCCAAGTTGGGAGCTCCCCGGCTGACCGGCTGGCCATGGGACTTCGGACGAGCAACCCCCGTGACTGAGCCCAGCTTCCCCATAGGCGACCGGACTCCATGATTCCTTGGGTCCCTCCAAGTCCACCCCATGCTTCTGAGGTTCCCTTAGGATCGACTTTTAAAAACACACCTGAGTCCAATGCCCTCGAGGCCTCCACTCTACCCCCCGCCCCCACCACCTGGCCCGGCGAACATGCCGCTGCCCCCCACGGCAATCTGAGAGCCTTGGGCGAACCCCAGCGAGGGACCCGAACAGGGACCAGGAACGAAGCCAGAGGCATGCGGTTCCGCTGCTGGGACAGACGTAGGGACGGCTCCCGGGAGCTACCTGAGCCTCGAGGCCAGCCCCGGGAGTGGGTGCCTGGAGGCTCTTGGGAAGAAGGGGACCCCAAAGGGCCCGGGTTCATCACAAGGGTGGGGGGAGGGCCTGAGCACGTAAAAAGAGGGCCGGTCCACCCCGTACCCCGAGTCTAACTGGAGAGGCCAGCAGGGGGGTGAGAGGAATGGCACAGGGGTTAGCGAGCTTCCGCAGGTGACGGGGCCACAGACAGTGGGGACGGAAAGTGTGTGTCAGCGGCTGCTGTGGTCCGGCCCCAGCCGTCAGCTCTCTCTTCCTCCCTGGGAGCTGCGACCTCCTGGGCCTCCCTGGAAACAATGGCAGGAAGCGCCCCTCCCTGCCTGAGCTGGGGCAGCAGGAAGGAAGTGACCTCCTCGGAGCCGGAGCCGGAGCCAGGCCAGGACCCTCCCCGCCAGCTCTCCCACTGACCCTGTGGAGGCAGACTCTCAACCATCCCCTGCCCTGCACCCACCCCACCCCCAGCTCTGCAAGGAAGGGCTCAGTTCCTTTGGAGCAAGAAACTCCTAAAATAAACCCTGCTCCTCCAGCCCTTCCCTCCCTGCGGGGGTGGTGTTCTCAGCATGGGGAGGGGGGCTGCCTCTCCCCACTACCTCGATGAGTATTGTCACCGAGGGTCCCTCCAGGCCACACAGGCGCCCAGGAGCAGCTTAGGGCGCAGATGGGGCAGCCCTGCTCTTCCCACTGGGGCCTGCTGTCTTCCAGGGCTGGGCGGAGGTGAGGACCAAGAGGCACAGAGGTGGGTGTGTGGAGACAGCAGGGCCACCCCAGGGCAGAGGCTTCCGTCTGTTACGCTCAAGGCTGCATCCCCAGCACCTGCAACCCTACCGGGTAGATACCAAGGATTTAGTGCATGCCCGCTGGACACGTGGGTGGAGCTGAGGGCCCCGGAGAAGACGCACTGCAGGCCCCACCCTGCCCCTCTGTCTGTCCCCACGGGACTCAGGGATGCAGCTGTGAGGGAGGAGAAGCATCCTGCTCTGCAGGAAATGGGGGGCAAAGGCTCTGTTCCAGGAGGCCCGTTCAGAGCCATGCGGCTGATGACAGAGCTCAGGACAGGGCAGAGAAGTGCTCACGGCCGGGAGGTCACGGGTACGCCAGGTGACCTGGGACAGGCTGCGAGTCACTTCCCCTGCCAGGCCCCCGCCCCCGCCCCACCCCACCCCCACGGCCCGGCAGCTGAGACACCGCCTTGGAGATACATTAGAAAACAAAAAAATGCAACACAGCACACTCCCTGCTGAGCATGGGGGGCGGGGGGGGGCTTTCCATAGCCAATGAAAGCAGCAAGTTGGAGAAGAAAAGCTGCCTTCTCTGCCCACGGGACGGGAACCGGGGCACCGAGAGAGGACACCGGGCGGCCGGAGCCCAGAAGGGACTCCCGGCAGGCGGGCCACCAGGAAGGCTGCTGGGCTGGCCCCGTCCAGCGGGGAAGTCCCGCCATGTTGAGGAAACCAGGCCACGTGCTTCTGGGTGTGGGTCCGATCCCAAGCCCAGCGCCAGACAGCTGTGTGACTCTGAGGCAGACAAGGGGCATCTCTGAGCCTGGCTTCCCTGTGTGATGTGGGGGCCGGGACGGCCCCACACAGGAGCCGGTGTGCCCGCAGCCCACAGCCCACAGCCAGGCCGGACAGAACAGAACCCGGGGCACCAGCGCTCCCCACTCCTGCCTCCTCACCCGGTCCCGACAGTTTCCTTGGACGGGTCCAACCTCTGCACCCCAGAGCTCACCCCAGCCGGTCAGCACGCAGGAAGAAGGTTGGGTCGGAGTTCGGGGAAGAAAGAGGCAGCGTTGCTGTCTCTGTCCTGCCCACCGAAGGCCGTGGCATGACACAGGGGCAGGCGAGGCCTGAGCCTGACCCTCGAATGTGGGACCGGAAGGACGAGAGGCCCAGGAGGACCCAGGGTTCCGGCTCTTCGCTCCAGAGGAAGGCGGGGGAGCACAAGGTCACCAGGGGTCGACCCCTAGTCCTGGGGCCGCCTGTGACCTCTGCAAAGACCTCAGTCATGTCCTCTGCAGCTTCGCATCAGGGACACGGTTATGAAAACACATGCATGACTATTCCCGTGTCACCAGCCATGGCTCGTCACACTCAGTCACAGCCGACCCCTACCCACTGCGGAGGTTGGGGACCCCCCAACGCCGGTCCTGTCCTGTTGGCCGGGGGTGCGGGGAGCCAGGCTGAGCCCGGGGAGCCGGGAGACGGGAGGCACCGGGCACTCTGCCCGGAGGACAGCAACCAGGTTTGGTGGCATCTGTAACCCACTGCTTCCAAGGCAGAATGTCAGTCGCTCCCACTTGATGAAAAGCAGTCGATATTGGCAAGAAGCGGGAACGATGAATACAATCTACCCCATGTCCATCGGGTACAGTCGGGTGTTTATGACGGAAGCAAACGGCAGCAGAGCCCCCGAACCTCCAAACTCCAAAGCCGGGGGCAGTCCTTACCTGTAGTTCTGTGGGAGAAGGTTCCCCCGCTGTCCTACTGTGGGACGGCTCGGCTGGCTAGGCCCACAGGAGGGCGTCGGGGACCAGGGCACACGTGCCAGCATCCTGCAGGGGGAAGCCAGTGGGGCGGGAGGTGAGACACCCGGGGAAAGCCGGGCCTCAGCCCGAGCAACGCCAGAGACTGGGCATCCAGCTGTGCCCAGAGGACGGGACGGGGACGCCGGCCAAAGGGGTGTCTGCTCGACCGAGGATGTGTTTCGTGGAGACAGAAGCTCAAGGCGTTTCCTAGGGCCCCCATGCCCTGCAGGAGGCGGCTCGGGGAGACACCTGTGACCCGAACGGGCAGCTGCCTCACCGCAGAAGCCCAGCTCAGAGCCCTGGGCCTCAAACCGGAGGCTTTTACCCACCAAGCCCTGGGCCTTGCGGGCCCTCAGTCTGCACTGGCCAGGCAGGCGGACTCGAGGGGAAAGGCAGCCCAGCTGTCGGTCAGCAGCTGGGAGTGACATGCGGTGAAGCCAACGACGGACTCTCCCGCCTCCCTGTGCATCCCCCGCAGGCGGGCAGCCTGTGGCTGGAGACCCGCCTGCACCAGGCGCCCAGAGGCGCAGCTGAGCACGCACGGCAAACACGAAAGGAAGAGAACTGGACGGATCTGCGGGGACTTCCAGGTACAAGCAGCCTACGTGATGGCAGAAAACTCCCAGTTGCCGATAGAGCCACCACCTGACCCAGGGCACCCACGGTGTCGCCCATGGCCCACGCCCGCGGCCGGGCACCCAGTCCTGTGTGACGGGGCACGGGCGAGCCCCAGACCTGCGCCCAGGAAGCCGGCAGTAGCCCAGGCCTTCCAAGGGCCATGAGCGGAGGGCAGCCCCCTGCGGGCCAGAAATCCAGAAACCGACTCCCAATTCCTGAGCCACCCTCCTCTGCGGGCAGAGGCCAGAACAGGGGCCCGGGGACACCAGCCCATGCCTGCCAGGGGCTGGGGGTCTCGGAGGAGGTGGAAGAGGAGGAGTGAGGAGGAGCGTCACAGGGGCGGCGGACGGCGAAGTGGTAAACTGCCGGGTGAGGACAGGCAGCAAGAGGAGTTCAGGGGCGGGGGGATCTAACTGGGGAGGCCCAGCAGTGGGTGGGGGGTGGGGCCCAGCTTCTCTCCCTACACCCCACCAAGACCCACAGCTCCCCACGCGGGCACACGCCTGCCCCTGCACGGATCCTCCACGACGGTTCTTAGCTCTGCCCGCCACAACCCCTGCAACCCCTCCGTGAGGTTCCTGTAGGTCTCCGGGGTTAGTGGTCACGGTTCTCCATGGCAACAGGCCAGTCCCAGGCAGCAGGGTGGGGGCGGGAGCGGGCACTGCCGCGGGCCAGTTGGCCCTCACTGGGTGAGGAGGGCAATGGTGACTCAGAATGAGACCAGCAGGGTCCCTGCACAGACGCCCGCTGCTGTCGCAGGAGAGCGACTGCTCACACGGGAGGGCATCTGAAGTGCAGAAAGGGAACGCGGAGTCAGCGCAGGGAGGGAGGCTGCTCCCGGGGCGTGGGAGGGGGCACAACAGCTGGGAGAAGGGAGGAAGCCACCGCCAGGTGACTCAGGGCTCCTCCGGGGACCCCACCCCGCACACAGGGGGCGGGAAGCCGAGCGGCCCGCTACCTCCAGGGGAAGTGAGAAATGCACACTGCGCAGTTCCGTGCCACACGCACGTGCCACGCATGCCCACAGTGGTGGGATGGTGGGGTGGGGTCCTGGAACCGGCCACGCATAACACACTTGTTTTGTTGTTTAGCAGAAACAAAACAAAACGTTTCATTCCTTTGTGTCCCTCCTCCCCAGTGTCACAGAGGTGTGGCCGTAACACGTGGTGACAGGTCACGGTGTACAGTGTGAGGCTTCGGTGCACACAGACACTGCAACAGGATCCCTCCCCCTCCGTTTCCCACGCCCACCCGTGTTCACCTGTGCGGGTGGGGGGCGGCGCTGAGCTGGGCTCTGCTCTCAGCAAGTCTCACTCCCGCAGCCCAGTCCGACCCTCAAGAGCCAGCGTGTCGTGCTCGAGACCCTCTCCGTGAGGTTTTAGTCCTCGATCCGCCACAGGTGCTCACACAATCGGGGGAGCCACGGGGGGCAAACACGCAACACAAATAAAGAAACCCACCCCTGGAGGCAGGAAGCCTGAATCGCTTCCCCAAAGACGTCTCAGGTTCCCAACTTCATTTCGGGCGGCGGACATCAGCTGCCCGCTCACGGCAGGCTGTCTCTCTGCACGATTTCTACGCAGAGGTGATCGGTGCCCCTCGTGCCCACTGGGCAAACGTCATGCACACACCTGGCGAGCACCGTTCGGACCGGGTACCCGGGCGCTGGCTGGCCCAGGCATCCGCGCGTCGGAAGCCAGCCCCAGTTGAACGCGTGAGTTCCTAACGACTGGGCAGTGCGACTGGGGTTGAACACTTGTTTCCGTCTCCGTTGGCATGGAGACCGGGAGGCCGGTGGGAGAAGACTGGGCAGAGAGGGGCACGGTGTGAGTGGCAGTGGCGGTGACGCAAACTGTCCCGGTGGAGGACAGCAGGTCCAGCTGGCAGCTCTGCCTGCCGGGCAGGGCACCTAATTTTTTTGTTTGTTTGTTTTGTCGAGATACGTTCACACGTCCTAAAATTCACCGGTGTAAAGTGTCCAGCTCAGAGGCCTGTGGTCCGTTTGCCAAGGCGTACAATCACCACCGCCATCTAGTTCCGGAACATGTCCGTCACCCCCAGAAAAAAACCCTTCCCACTAGCGCCCCTCCTCCGCCACTCCCCACGCCGCCCGCGCCAGCCCCTGGCAAACACTGTCTGCTCTCGGGCTCCATGGGTGGGCCTGCGCTGGACATTTCTCACACGGAGTCACACGGGGGCCTCCGTGGCCGGCGTCTCTCACTCAGCATTGCGTTTGCGAGGGTCGTCCCCGTTGTGGGGGTGCCAGCGCCCCGTCCCTTTTCAGGGCCGAGTCACACTCCCCTGCGAGGCGGGACCACGTCTGCTCACGGGCCGTCCGCTGCCGGGGACTGCGGCTGTTCCCACCCGTTGGCTCCCTGGGAACTCGGGCGTATGAGCTTTTGTGTAGGTGTACGTTTCCGATTCTTCGAGGTGTACACCTAAGAGTTCCTAACTTTTTGATAAGCTAACTTAAGCGATACCTCAGTGTTTCTGAGAAGATAAAAAGGGTGCGTCTCTCCTGTCCCTGCTCCGCGGCGCCCAGCCTCACGGAAGGGCCTCGAGGAGCCCGTGGGCCAGTGGGAGGGAGGGCCCAGCACCAGGCCTGGCACACGGGAAGCGCTCGCTGTCCGCTGCCCCGTCAGCCCTCGGACACAATCCTCAGTCTCCCCATCTGGAGAATGGACGCAGGCACCTCCCATGCAGTTAACGGTGGAGAAAACAAGACCCCTGGGTGACGCCCAGAGGGCCACCGTTTCCAAGCAGCGCAGAGCAAGGGGGCGGGCTGCGCTGCATCCCCATGGAGAGGCCTGGCCTCCCCGCTCAGCCTCCCGCAGCCCAGAGTTCTCTGCACCTGCCACCCATGAGCATCGCAGACCCAGCGGCTGTGGGCGGCTGGCTGGATTTCTTACTGCTAGTCCCTTCCTGCCACCCCCGCCCCCCCGCCTTCGGGAGCCTTCCCTCTGCTTCCTCCACACCCCACTCTGGAGCCCAGCTTCCCTCTGGGAAGCCCTCCGGAGGCGGCGGCAGCAGCAGCAGCAGCAGCGAAGCCCAGGAGATGGGGAAGCGGAAGGACGCATTAGCGAGGCCATTAGAAAGCTGTTAGGAGCGATTCTTCTCCCAGAGCCCAAAGATGCAAACCCAGGCCCAGGGCGGGTCGCAGCGGGGACAGGGGAACAGAGCCAGGCCCCCCCACCCCCGAGCGCGTGTGAGTCCACGGGGAAGACGCCCGGCACGCACGCACGCACGCCGAACGAGAAGGAGAAATTCTCGGCGGCGGCAGTTGGTAGTGTTATGTAAAACCCTAGGCCCACAAAAATATCACTGGGATGATAAAAAGTTAAATTTAGCTGAGTACAGAGTGACTAATACTATGAGGGAGAGGCCCCCCCGCCCCCTGCCCCGTTGCCTGGAGCTCCTACAGCTGGGTGTCAGAAACTTCTGACGAGGAACCAGGGCCAGCGCGCGCAGAATAACAGGTTATGTAACCAGAGGCACAGCCGTCCTGCGGCCCGCTGGAGGGCGGGGCGCGTGGGGTCTGGCTGGAGCTTCACCAACGGGACGGCCTCTGGCAGGCGGGCCGTGGGAACCTGGGTGTCCCGGGGGCCTCGAGCGTGGAGCCGGGCCTGGGAGGGGTGCGTGCTCGGGAGGGGGGTCCATCTGGCCTCTGCAGCACAGGCCTCCTGCCTAGAGTGGCTGTGAGGGGAGGTGCCTTTGGTGCCCCTGGACGAGGCCAGCGCCCGTCTGGCCCTGTGACCCGCCGTCACCAGCAGAACAAGGTGGGAGGACGGACCAGGTGCCGGGGAGCAGAGACCCAGGTGTCAGCACGTTGGGACAGGTGCTCACAGCAGGGGACCTTGGGACGGCCCCTGTGCCCTCTGAGGGGTGACGGGCAACCAGGATGTGGTCCAGCCCTGCGGGGGCCTAGTATGCAGCCCCCCGAAAGAAGGGAACTTCTGTCACATGGGTGACCCTCGAGGACATTAGTCTAAGTGAAAGGAACCAGACACAAAAGAACAGATACTGGCCCTGGCTGGGGTGGCTCAGTGGATTGAGCACTGGCCTGTGAACCAAAACATCACAGGTTCGATTCCCGGTCAGGGCACGTGCCTGGGTTGCAGGCCAGGTCCCCAGTAGGGGGTGTGCAAGAGACAACCGATCAGTTTCTTTCCCTTTCTATCTCCCTCCCTTCCCCACTGTCCAAAAATAAATAAAATCTTAAAAAAAAAGAACAGATACTGTATGATTCCACTTATATGAGGCACCACAGAGGTCAAATTCATAGAGAAAGGCCCTGGCTGGGCGGCCCAACTGATGCTCAGTTGGTTAGAGCATCATCCCGATACACCAAGGTTGCGGGTTCGATTCCTGGTGAGGGCACCTACAGGACTCACCCAAGGAGGTGGAACAACAAGTCAATCTTTCTCTTTCTCTTCCTTCCTTCCTCTGTCTCTAAAAAGCAATCTTTAGAAAGTCTTACAGGATCAACCTCACTCAATCCCTTTCCAAAACGACTTCAGAGAGACAGAAAGGGGAATGGTGGGGGCCGGGGGCGTGGACGGAGCCTCCGTGCGGGAAGACGGACGTTCTGGGAGGGCGGCGGCGGCGGCAGCTGCACAGCCACACGGGCGTGCTCACTGCTGCTGAGCTGTCCATTTAAAAATGGTCGCAGAGGCACATTTCATGTTCAGCGTGTTTTCCTACAATAAAAGTAGTAAGCTGCACAAAAGAGGAGAGGGAGGAGGCGGCCGCCTGGGTGCGTCTGTGGCTCCAGTTCGGGGAAAGTAGCCACCAGGTGAGAAGCCCCACTCCCTGGAGGTCACGGGCCTGTGAGAGGCTGTGGGGAGGGGTTGCCTGGAGGGGACCAGGTCCCAGCCAGCAGCCCCAGAGGACACAGACAAGCCGCTGGCCCCGACGTGCCCAGCACAGGAGTGGGGGCCTCCTGGGAATGCGTCTTCCACCCCCCCACCCCCCGTGGAGCAGGGGTCTGTCCCCACCAAGCCTCGCCCACCTGGCCACAGTGGGAGCAAATGGAGTTTTGTGCCACTGAGTTTGGAGGACTCTGTTGGGCAGGAGACAACTGGACCCAGGGGCAGGCTCACTGCGGGGTTTGCGGAGTGTCTCTTCCTCGAGCACCAGGTCGGGGGGCGGGGGGAGGCTCTCACACGCTCACGTGTGAGTCACCAAGAGAAGGGGGGGCCGGTGGGTCTGAGGGAGAGGCTGATCTCCCACCCGCGCCCGGGGTGGGGGAGGGGAGACGCCCCAGTCAGCCATGTGCTGAGCTTCTGGCGGCTGCTGGCAGGCCGGGGGTCTCCCCGAGGACCCGAAGAAGTGGCCAGGCCATTCGCTGATGGACTTAGTCCACTTCCCACCATCCTGTCCACAGCAGGGTGTGGGCACCGTGGACACAGACACCGACGGCATTCTCTGTCGGCAACGGAATGGTCCCGGGTGTGAGAGCTGACCCCAGGGCCCTCACTGGCTGACTCTGGGTCCGCTCTCCTCTCTGGGCCTCAGTTTTCCCTTTTGCACGAGGAGGAGGAGGCTGATCCCCAGTCCTGTCGTTTCGGGAGAAAAGAACGTTGGAATGGAATCCAACACAGGGAGCAGCGAGCGTCCCAATGGCTTGCATGTGGGTTACGAGGCAGACACGCTCTCTGGCACCGTCGCCCCTGTCCCTTTGCAGCTCTGCGCTCGTCCCTATGTCCCTCACGAGTCTGCCCACTTATCCCTCAACGCTGCCTGGAGGCAGTCTGGCTTGGTCCCAGTTCCTCTCCCGGGACCCCACACTGGCCCCTGCGTTCAAGGCAGGGCTGTGTGACCAGGTCTCTGAGCAGAGGGATGAACACCCCTTCTGGGCCAGGCCCCTAAGACACCCACGTGGTGCTCCGCAGCCCAGACCCGGCGGAGGACCCCAGGGGAGCCCCAGGGACTGGCACACCCAGATTCACGGCATGGAGGCCACCGCCGGAACACCCAGCTCCACTGGGACGAGGATGCCAAGAAGCTGTATCGCCACAGGCCACAGAGATGAGAGGGCTGTTTGTTACGGCCACTGGAATTACCTGTCCTAACACAGTCCCTGCATGGTTACTCCGAGTCAGGTGTGTGGAGGGTGCATCCCGGCCCCACCATCGAGGTGATAACCCACGCGGATCCGCGAGAGGCCAGTCCCGCACCTGCAACCGCACACGAGGCCCAGGACAGGGGCTTCTTCACGTCCTTCATCCTACCTGCTTCCGAAAACCTGCCACCCAGCTTCCCCCCCAAAATCGGTAAGTACAGAGAGAAACCACAAAGGAAGAAAAAAACTTATACCGATGCTCTTGAGGACAAGCTACAAGCAAAGGAATAAAAAACACAACAAAACAAAAACAAAAACTTAACTGTGTGCTTCCTGGTAGGCAAAGGAAAAAGGGAAATAGGCTGGGCCACAGAGCTCTGACCAACAGCGAAAGCCACTGCACGGGTTCCTGATGAGAAACACAATTGTCCCTGCCCAGCGCTCTGGGGGAACGCTCCCCAGGGTCACCGTGTGAGGGAAGCGACATCTGGGCAGCAGGCCAGTCCCACCCCGGACGCTGCCCCCTCCCCCACACAGACCAGCTCTGCAGCCCCGCCTACACCCTGACTGGCCCTTGCTGGCAAGACCCTCAGAGTCCCTCTGTAGCCGCTGTCGAGTCACCACGGCGGCACCACGACAATGACGGGAACTGTTTACAGGCCGCACCACCGACGGGTTGTTTAGACCATCTGGCTACTGGATGCGGGAGGACCGTCAACCACACACCCCTGACGGTGGCCCTCCACACCGAGCTGGTCGCGCTGTCCACTGTGGGGGACCCGAGGGGCCCCGGCTGCCTGGGCCTCGGCCAGCCGGGAGCAGAATTCTGAGATGCCCACCTGTGTGCGGCCTGGCTGGGCATGGAGGACGAGAGCCTTACTGGCCGGTGTCAAGGATCCAGTTTGCTCAGCAAGGCGGCTGGGGTCTGCGACCCCCGGGGAGTTCCGCTGGTGACCTTGAGGGCCCCTTGGGAGCGCTCAGAGGCCAAGTCAGCGCAGTTCACGTGTGTCTGAGGCTGTGTCTGCCCAGGGTGTGTCATCCCCAGGAGGAGGCAGGGACGAGATCCAGCACCACGGTTCCTGAAAGGTGGGCCGTGAGAGCCTCACCCAACCTAAGGTACAATGTCCTCTCCCTTCCGTCCGGGGACTCTGAAGAGGTCCGGCACCAGGCTGAATACGGAGATTTTCTTCTGGGTTCACATTAGGGTTTTTTTCCCTTTTCCTTTTTTTTAAAATGGGGTGTTGGGTAAGTTGCTTTGTTAGTATTTTCTTAATTTTAGTTAAAAGCAAAAAATTCCCACTTGGAGCCTGCTTGAGAGCAGCGGCGGGTTTCTGAATGGGAGGCCCACGCCTGCCGCCTGCGGGGCCGCTGGGGCAGCCGGCGGCCGCAGCGCCCTGAGAACGCGGTCGGCCCTGTCACCTCTGCGCCGACGGTGAGTCAGATGGAAACTCTCCGCGGGTGTCTGCTCGGCCTGACGCTGTGACAGGGGCCTCCAGCGGCGCACCTGTCGGGCCGGGGGCGGGGCTTTCATCGCCTGTGAACCAACGCCGGAAGGTCTCTTTACAGCTCACGCCCCGTGAGACCCACCACGCCCCAGCAGAGCGCCCCGCGCCTGGGCAGCACAGGGACCGGGGGCTCAGGCTGGCTGGCCGGCCACCTCACCTCCTCCTGGCGTCGCCGTGTCAGCTGCAGCGCAAGAGCGGGAAGCCACCTCGCACCCTCAGTCACGAGCTGGCTGGGATGCCCTGGCCCATGTTGGGGGTCTCCGTGTGGCCTCGGGACAACGGTCTTCCCTGGGACTCACACTTCCCTCTCTGCAAGTGGGGTGAGGCCCACAGACCCTCCACTCGGAACGGGACTGTGAGAAAGTCAGAACCCGCGCCAGACACCGCCAGAGGCTGCGGGACAGCCGGCACACAAGCAGGGATAGGGGCCCAGGCTCCGGACCACAAGAGTATGGGATGACCACCAGCCCCTCAGGGAGGCCCAGGTGACACCCCTGGGAAGCTCTCCCCTGCTGGACAGGCCAGGCAAACGCTCTTTCTGCAGAAGTGTCCTGAGTGACGGGGGACATGGGAAAATGGTGACCGGGTCACGGTTCATTGCACGCAGGCCAGGCTCAGAAAACAGCCAGCCGGCGGCCAGGGGCGGGATTCTCCTGTCCGCACAGAGACGAGGGCCGGCCAGGGTGCATGCCCGCGGCTGGGGCGTGGGTTGGCCCCAGGCCTCCGGGGCAGGTCCGGGATCTGTTCTGGGCCAGCAGCCCCCACAGGCCCAGCAGCCTGGGCTCCTCCTCGGTACGGCTCTCACCAGCCCTCAGCGTCTCCACACCCAGGGCGCAGCTCAGCGCCAGCCACCGCCAGGCCCTCCCAGGCTCACGGTGAGCGAGCAGCCCATGGTTGGTGGGGGGTGCTGTTCCAGAAGCCTCGCTGGCTCTTTTTGTATTTGTGGACCCTTCTTACTTCTTAGCGTCCTTCTGCTCATGAGCTGCGGCCTGTCTCTGTGTGTGTGTAAGTAAATACACAGAGCGGCGTTTGGCCATCTCGACCACGTGCACGCACGCAGGTCCGGGGCGGAGGCACACTCACATGGCGCACCCATCACCACCCACCTTCCCAAAGGGAAACCCTGTGTCCGTAAGGCACTCGCTCCCCATCCGTCCGTCCCTCCACCCGCTCGGGGAACATCTGTGAGCGACAACTCCTTAGAAATAATGTCCTTGTTTGACAAAATTGCTTCTGCAATTTCACAAGTTCTGGGGTAGTTTTAAAGCCGGTGGAGTGTCTCGGGTCCTTGGGGATGGACGAGCCGGCCGAGGAGGGCCAGGCAGCCCCCCACGCCCTACCCCCACGAGGATGGAACCTTCCGGGCCACGGCCAGCCCCCAGGAGTCCAGCCGCCCCCGCCCCGGTGCCGTTCTTACCCAGTGGTGCCGGGAACCCTGCTGGAGGTGCCCTCTGCGGTGGAAACAGCTCGCACACGGTTGTCTCCTGGTTTTCATTTGACTTAAAAGCTCTTCCTTGCCTGGGGTTTTGAGGTTAAAAACCACCGCCTCTCATTCCTGCCGTAAGTGGGAGTGTAAATCGGCCGTACCTTCATGGAGAGCAATTTAGCAACGGCTGTTGAAATCAAAGAACACCCTTGACCTAGCCACTCTCCTTCTGGAAATCCCCCCGCAGGTACGAGTGCCTATTTGCATGGTCACCTGCGTGTCACGATGTTCTCCACGGCACTGTCTGTGCCCAATTTTCTGCTATTAAAATCCAAAGCGCGGTGCAGAGGGAGCCGGTTTAATAAAATGCTGGGGCTTGCGGCAGCTCGATGCCGAGGCCATCGTCATCAAAGGGACCCGGGCGATCTCAGTGGGCCGAGAGAGGCTCACCTCCAGGATTTACGGGCCGCTGAGTCCAAAAAGCAGGTGCACAAGGTAGGCAGTTACTAGCAGGGCTTGCTTTTTTTTTTTTAAGTAATACATATTCATATATGCTGAGAATCTCTGAAAAAATACACCCACACAAAAACTAGCCACCGCGGATGCGGCGAGGAGAGGAGATTGTAGGCGAGGGTGCAGAGGGGTATCTGTTCACCTGCCTGGCCCTTTGCCACTCGGTGCCACGTGCGTGCAACTGATGGAAACAATGTATCCCGTGTCAGCCATTATCCGCGTTGTTACTTTGTGGCCGTCTGCCACCCTGAGCTCCACGGGCGAGGAAGGTATTTAACTGATCTTTACAACCGTGCCGACGTCCCCCGGGGGGTGTGACTTTTTGCATGCTGTGTAATTTTTTCTTAGATGAATGAAAGAATGAGTGAGTGAGTGGTTCAGGCGAAAGGACAGTGAAGAAAAGCGTTCGTGGAAGAGTTCGTGTTCTCTGAAGCCGAGGAAACCGAGGTGCCGGGGAGGGGGAGGGCGGGGAGGGAGAGGCAGGACGGGGCCAGCCAGAGACGTGCGGGGAAGCACTCACAACAGTGTCAGGGGCTCGCCGGCTGTGCACGGGGTGGTTCCGCGTTTAATCGAACAGGAGTTCTTAAAATTTAAATGCTAATAACAATTTTAGGTTTCTGAAAAGCCAACATGTAATGTGTGTTTTGAAACAGCAGAATGCAAAGAAAATACCAGGTGGTCCGAACAATGCTGAATGAAATGTATTTTTCCTAAGATCCACAGCATAGTCCACCTTTTAATTCTGCGAACTAACTATATATTCCCAAAGATTCAGAAACATAGAAAAACCCACCACTCTCCAGGGGGTGGTTACAATTCTCCAGAGCTCTCCAGGGACCAGTGTGTGCCCCGAGTGGGAACTGCAGCCGAGGACCCCCAGACCCAGCAGGCGGGCTGGCGGCGGCAGCCTTGACCACTCAAAGGGGGGATGGCCAGGAGGGCAACCGCCACAAAGCCCAAGACGTCAGTCCTTGGAAAAGTATACGGGCCGCCTTGGGTGGTCATACCAACAACTGCGGTTAAAACAAGGCAAAAATAACAATAATAATCACAGTAGCAAAGCCACACCGAGGAGAGAAAAGGACGAGAAATCAAGAGGACAGGCTACTGAAAAGGGAATCCCGGGGAGACCGTGGCCTTGGGGACATCTGAGAGACGTGCCCCAGCCCCTCTCCCAAGGCCTCCGAGGATGGCCCGGCAGCAGGTGACATGGGAACTTCGTGGGCACCTGGGAGCCCCAGCCTCGCGGGAACGACCCAGTGACCCCTGAAGGACGGAATGCTTTCCAGCGCTCACTGCCTGCCGACAGAGAGGTGAGAAGTGCCTTCGGGGGACGCGGGGATACTTTCGGGGAAACACGAGGAACTCCTCCGACCCCGGATGCAGCTGGCTGAGAGGCGTCCTCAGACAAGGACAGGGAGGTGGCCGGGCTGTGGTTTCCAGCAGGAGTTCATGGTTCACTCCCAACAACCAGATTCTTCTTGCCGGCACGCTGTTCCCATGCAACACGGTGGCCTCCGTGGCCAGAGTGGGGAGCGGGGACAGACCCAAGGAGCGGAGCCCGTCTCAGAGAACATGCGAGGACCACTCCCTCAGGTCCCATGCGCAGCCCAGGACCGGCACTGAGTTTTCAGTGGCGGCCTTCCGGCCTTCGTGATGACCACTGCGGCGGAGCCGGGGGCGGATGTGGCTGAGGTCCTCTGCGGGGCTCCTCAAACAGGCCTGTGAGGTGGGCAGTGTCATCGGTCCTGGGGGAGGAAATTCTGGACGAGAGAAAGGGACGGGTGCAGCACCCACGGCCGGAAGGGTGCCACCGGACAACGCGGCACTGAGGTCTCCTGAGTCGTGGTCGCACCACCGCAAACGAGACACGAACCAGAGGCTCGGCCCCGAGACACAGCCGGCCCGACCCCGGGGGCATATGGGGTGATGCGCAGACATCACACCGCCGTCCCACTCCTCCTGGGACTTGGTGCTGCCTGAGCCTGCTGGGTGCTCCCCTTCTTCCGGACTAGAAAACAGGGCCACGGGAGTGTGGACCCGCAGGCAGACAGGAGCCAGAAGGGCTCCCTCCCACCCCTGTGGCCAGCCGGTCACCCGGACACCGAGGAGAGCTTGGCCGCCGCTTCTTTGTTTTGAGACGTGGCCGCCCCACTGTCTGCCACGTCATCCCTCATTCCTGTTCAGCGTGTGGGCCTGGAGAGTCCAACACACATGCTGATGCCCCGTCCAGGCAGCCACTCGCGCCCTCCTTCCCACGAGCTCAGCCCCGAGTCCTCCCGCCCCCGGGCTTCAGCTGCGTGTGACCAGTGAGGGAGGGACCGCCGTGCGGCCGGCATTAGAGGAAGAGTCTCTTCCAGCCGTGTCTTCCGAATGCCGGTGGCCCCAGGACCCCTTCACGAGCCATCCCCGCAGCCCTCTGGGCACCCCCCGCCCTGACCCACTGCTGGACTGTGTCGCTAGGAAAAGCCGGATTCAGCCACTGTTGGTTGGAGATGCGCCTTACCACGATGAAACCCGAGCCTGCCCCCCAATCTCTCTGTTTCTAAGAGCAATGGAGGCTGGACTTTATCAACTGCTTTTCTGGCATCTGTTGAAAAGAGTCTAAGCTTCTCCCTTTGTAGTGGATCTCTGAGCATTTAATCCTCTGCTTCTGTTTTCGAGGCTTGTCCACACCCGGAGTCCTGAGCCCCGTGCTGTGGGGTGGGGCGGGAGCAGAGAGAGACACGCCAACCGAAGAGCTTCTGCCCAGAGAGGGAGAGGGAGGGAATGCACTCGGCCGCCATGGAGAGGCAGAGGCAGGGGTGGTGGGGTTGTGTGTACGGTGACCAGGGCGGCGGCCACCGCCAGAGGCTGGGAGAGAACAGTCCCCCTCAGAGCCCTCGGGAGGAGCCTGCCTGGCCCACACCCTGAATCTGGGCTCCTGGCCTCCTGGACCGTGAGCAAACAGGACACAGCCGGGGAAACTGATACAGGAAGCTCTCCGTCCGCCCTGAGCGGGTAGCTCAGCTGGTTAGAGCATCATCCTAAGAGAGCATGGTTGGGGGTTCGATCCTCAGGGCGCGTAGAAGAGTCAACCAAGGAACACACGGATGAGTGGAACAGGTTCTCTCTCTCTCTCTCTAAAAGTCAGTAAATAAGTAAATGGTATTTTTTTAAAAGAGCAGAAAGCTCTGTGAGGTGGAGGGGAAGTTTGGCTCGGTCTGGAACCCCTGCAGTCACGTCACTGCCACCTCTGACACACCGTCCCCACTTCCAGGACCCTTGGGGAGCCCGGGACCTCTCCCTGGTAGGAACCTTGGGTCCCAGCACCTCCAGAGACAGGGTAAGTGTCAGAGTTTCCTGGGCCCCTCGAGGCACCAGGCACCGTGTGGGGCACCTTCACTCACACTCACACACACACACACACAGTCTCCTTTGAACCTCGGGGCCAGGTGAGGGAACAGGAGCTCCGACAGGGCACATGCCCTGCCTGTCCCCACAGCCAGCCCGTGCTGCCTGCAGGGGCCTGGGCCCCGCCGTGTGCTCCATCCTCTTGCAAACCCGGGCGCGGCACCTGCCGCAGCAGAGCTGTCTCCCACGCGCCTCGCAGCTGTGAGCGCTGGGGAGCCCAGGCCGTTGGCACCTGCTGTTTGAAAAGGTATTTATCTTTCCACTCGCTGACAGCACGCAAGTACCTTCAAAGGGCATGCCCAACGGCAGGTGCACAGGGCTCCACAGAGACAGATGTCACTCACACGCAGCCACCCCCGGTGTTAACGGTCAGGACTCCCTCCCCAAAAGAGCAACAGAACCAGGGTGCATGCGTGGCCTCAGCCAGGCCCGCAGGTGTGGGTGCCTCTCGCGAGGCCTGGGGGCAGCCAGGTGCTCTGGGAACACAGAGGGCGCATCCAGGGGCCCCAGACCCACTTGTTCCAAGACAAGCTTGGAGGTTGGGGTTTTTTTTCACTATTTTAAACATCTTCAAGTGGCATTAAGAATATTTGCGGCCAGTTAATATTAAGTTAAAAGAGTTAAGTTAAAAGAGTTCATCATCACCAAGCCCTTACTATATGAAATGTTAAAGGGACTTACCTAAGAAAAAGAAGATTAAAAATATGAACAGTAAAAAAAAAAAGTCATCAAATGGAGGGTTAGCAACAGGGAAGTAGGAGGAGGAAGGAGGGGAAAAAGATATAGAGAATAAGTAGCATAGACAGTAGGTAGAAAATAGACAGGGGGAGGGTAAGAATAGTATGGGATATGTAGACACTAGAGAACTTATGACACATGGACATGAACTATAGGGGCAAATGAGGGTGGGAGGGGATGGGCAGGGTGGTGGGGAGTGAAGGGGGAAAATGGGCCAACTGTAATAGCATAATCAATAAAATAAAGAATTTAAAAAATAAAATTAAGCTAAATTTTAAAAAAAAGAATATTTGCAATGGCCCTGGCTAGTGAGGCTCAGTGGATTGAGGGCCGCCCTGTGACCCAAAGGGTCACCGGTTCGATTCCCAGTCAGGGCACATGCCTGAGTTGCAGGCCAGGTCCCCAGTAGGGGGCGTGTGAGAGGCAATCACACCTGGACATTTCTCTCCTTTTCTCCCTCCCCTCCCCGCTCCTTAAAAATAAATAAATAAAATCTTTTTTAAAAAGGGAAAACTCACAACGTTGTGCCACTATTTCCAGAACATTTTCATCACCCCACCAGAAGCTCTGCACCCGGGGCCCTGGAAAGCACCACTCTGCTCCTGTCTCTACGGGGTTGCCTGTCTCAGGTCCCTCCCTCATCTAAGTGGCATCACACGAGCTTGGCTTTGCTCACTCAGCATGTCCCCGAGGTCCTTCCATGTTGCCGCGTGTGCCGGAATCTCCTTCCTTTTCGCGGCCGAACCGCATTCCACAACACGGCAGGGCCACGTGTCATTCCTCCATTCACCGGCGGCGACTTGGTCTCTCACCGATTTCCATTCCCACCGTCGATGCGCAGGGGCTGCCATGTCCCCACACACTCGCCGAGAGCTGTCATTTTCCGTTTTGGGGGCAAGAGCCAAGAGTGATTTCAGAGGGAGGGAGGGGATAGATGCCACAGGTGATGGCCCGTCCCTGGCTTCCGTCGCCCTGGGCCCCCGTCCTGTACGGCGGGAGCTGTGGAAGGAGGGCTGGCTGCAGAGCCCAGGGGGTTCAGTGCGGTCCTGGCTCTGGGACTGCGGCTGAGCCCCTCTCGACAAACACTGTGACCCCTCTGAGCCTCGGTCGTGGCCCCCGTGGGAACGGAGCTCCCGTGTCCCTTCCTGCGGGAGGCGGGCAGTGAGCCCCCACAGGAACGGGGCAGACAGTGGGTTTCCATAAACTCCGAGGGACGGGACGCCTCCTTCTCTGCCTGAGCACGGAGGAGCCGAAACGCAGGGAAACGCAGCCGGACAGAGGGGAGTAGAAGATCTCTCCACGGCCCGTGGACGGTGCCGTGGACTCAAAGGCTGCCCAAATGCACAGACGCCACAGCTGGAGACGCAGGCAGGGCAGGAATCACCATCCCACCTTGGCAGGTGAGGGAACAAAGGGAGGCCAGGGAGGGGCAGCCACCTGCCCCAGGTCACACAGCAGGGCTGAAATCGGCATCTCTGTCTCTGTGTGTGTGTGTGTGTGTGTGTGTGTGTGACACACACACCCTGACTGAGGTCCCCCCAGGACTGGGAAGCCCAGGCTGCCTGAGAACCACTCCCAGGAGAGAAGCAGGACCCTCTTCCCTCGCTGGCAGGAAAGTTCGGAGCCTGGAGACCCCCAGGCTGGCATCGCCATAGTGACAGAATCACACAGGCTGAGTGGCTAAAAATAAACCCCCTACCTCCCGAAACCCCGTCTGTTGCACTCCAGCGGCACGGGGCTCCGGGAAGCTCGGCGGCCCCAACAGCAAAGAAAGGCCCCTGAGTCGGGAGAAAGGTGGCAACGTACCCAGGACCCCGGGAACGCCCTGTGAACCGCCACCTGTGCCCTCCCCACCCCGGAGAATCGTTGGAGACTGTCTCCCACGGGGGCCTGGGCACACGGCGCCCTGAGGGAAGGGCCAGCCCAATGAGGGCGCCCCGGCCACCGGCACAGACACTCCTTCCTGCCGGGGAGGGGTCCCGCAGGAGCCTCAGGAGGCTCCTCGTCAGCCTCGAAAGTAGGGAGTGTCCCTGCTCCAGGTGTGCCCGGGGACGAGTTCCCACACTCAGAAAAGTTTCACGTCTTGCTCAGATTCTCCAGTGGGCTCCCAGAAGCCTCGTTCACGCCCACACAGGCTCCTGCCTGGGGAAACGGTCTAAAACCGCAGGGTCGCCTGCAGCTCCAGAGCCGGACGGCCAAGACTTGAAGCCCCGGGCCACTGGGGTCTTGGGGAAGTCCCTCCCCGCCCTGGGCTTCAGTTTTCTTGTCTGTAAAATGGGCTTAATGCAGGGGGAGAGGGAGGAAGAGCCCTAAAGCTAGTCAGTCACTCAGCTGCCCGGTGCATCCTGGTTTGTTGGTGGGTGTGCCCATGCCCACGGAAGGCCACCGCTGCGGGCCCCCTGCGTGCCAGCTGAGCACGCTCTGAGTGAGCCAGCACTTCACACGTGCGGACCACCCCTCGCTCCCCGTCTACCTGGCCTTCCGCACACCCGCCCTCTGCCTTGGCTTATCTTCTGAGTAATCCAATGGGGACCACGACTTCCATTGCCCGTACGACTCAGGGACTGTGTTACGGCTCATTTTAAACAGCCTTAAAATTCGCACAGGGTCCTGGCTGTCATGGCTCAGTGGATATAGCTCAGGCCTGCGAACCAGAGGGTCACTGGTTTGATTCCCGGTCAGGGTACATGCCTGGGTTGCGGGCCAGGTCCCCAGTGTGGGGAGTGAGAGAGGAAACCACACGTGGATGTTTCCCTCCCTCTCTTTCTCCCTCCCTGCTCCTCTCTAAAATTAAATAAATAAAATCTTTTTTTTAAAGATTTTATTTATTTTAGAGAGGGGAGGGAGAAAGAGAGAGAGAGAAACATCAATGTGCGGTTGCTGGGGGCTGTGGCCTGCAACCCAGGCATGTGCCCTGACTGGGAATCGAACCTGCGATGCTTTGGTTCGCAGCCCGTGCTCAATCCACTGAGTTACGCCGGCCAGGGCTAAATAAATAAAACCTTTTTAAAAATTCGCACATAAAATACAGTGCGTGCAGCTCGACACCCAACCCCCAGCCCTGCGTTAGCAGTTAAGCCCCTCCCTCGGTGGTTGGGAAACGCCCGGCAGCCCCTCAGCACCACCGCACCCGCGGAATGCATCTCCTAAGTCAGCGCTTGGAGCTGCTTCACATGCAAAGGTGATTAGCCCAATGAAGGCAAGTGTGACTCCGTGAACTCCGGGCTGGCTCCCGGCTCGGACTCAGCCAGCAGGAGGCTGCCGCACCCTCCCGCTCCGATCTCCTGCAGCCCAGGGTCCCCCTTCCACCGCCACCCCTAGAACTATCACTACTACTACCGGCTGGGAGTCAGTGAGTGCTCACATCCATGGGGTTGCGGGGGGGGGGGTGCCCAGGACACACAGCTGCCCCCTCCTCCTGGAGCCGGGTGTGAACCCTGCGCGGGAGGGAACCTTCTGGAAAGCGGAAGTCACAGGGGAGCGAGTCCCAGACGGGTGGAGGCCAGGCACCCCCGGTGCTCACACCTGGGAGGGACAGAGATTCAGGCCATCCGGAGCAGGAGGCAGTGGCTCACCTGTGCCGGGCAACCGACAGTTCCCACAGCCTCCCCGCATCCCAGCCCCCCGCTGCCCCCCTCCACAGCACCCCAGGAAGGGAGCGGCGCTGCCCCCGCTGGGCAGACTTTACAGAAACCAAGCACAGAGGGTGCAGCAGCCACGGCCCCTCCCCGAGAGTCGAGGCGCCTCACACCGCTGGCCCGCAGGCCCTCTTAGCCCACTCGTCTCTCCCTGGCCCCCGGTCCAGAGGCAACCCCTCGCTGCCCTGGAGGCAGCCGAAATGCCCGCCGACAGACGGCGGGTAAACGGCTGTATAACACACAGCATGCACTGTGTGTAACGGACCTCGGGCTGCTACCCAGTGAGGCCGAACCCGAGGCGGAAGGAGACCAGCCGGTCGAGAAGGGACAGATGCTGAGCGACTGCACTCAGCGGAGGGCCCCAGAGGGCCCCACGTGGGGTGGCAGGCGCCGGGGGCCGAGGGGTGGGGTTCGTGTCACGGGGCGGAGCGGCAGTGCGGGGCGCTGGGCAAGCTCCGGGGAGACAGGATGATGGTGCGACCGCCGCGCAATGCCGTGCACGGGCCTCAGCCCGCCGGACTGCGTGGCTGAAGACGGTCCGTTTTGCAGTGTATCGCGTGTTTGACCACACGAGCAGCAATAAGGCGCCGCCACCGCTGCAGCCCGAGGCGCCTGGAGAACAAACAGCCCCCCAGGTGCACGGAGCCAGAGGCCCCGCGACGCGCAGCTGCGGGCGGGTGACGCGTCCAGAACAGGCGCGCCCACGGAGGCGGGAAGAGTCCGTGGACTGCTGGTCACCCGGGGGCTTGCGGGCATGGGGTCCCTCTGGGGAGGGGAGAATGCTCTGGAACTAGACAGAGGTGGCTGTGCAGCTGCACAGCCTCATGAATGTGCCCAACGACGCTGAATTCTGACCCGAAAAATGGCTAATTTCAGGTTCTGTGAATGTCGCTTTGACTTGAAACAAGGCAAGGCAGGCAGCCTCGTGTCCTCTGGCCCTCCTCTGCCGGGGCCTCGGCCGCACAGCCCCTCCTGCCCACTCCCATGCGCTCCGCGCCCGCACGTCCGAGGCCTGAGCGTAGCCAGAGGCGTGGGACCCTCCTGGTCAGGGCTCTAGCGAAAGCAAGAAAAACTGGCAAGGGAGCCCAGGTGGGCTGGACTCTCTCCCCCCACGTCCTCCTACTGGAGGCTTCCTTAGGCTCCTCCTCCAAGCGCAGAACCAGGTGAGGCCTCCTCCACCACCTGGCCTGGCCTGGCCCGGGCACAGGCCACACAGGGAGGACAACTGTCCAAATCGGAGGAGCTCCAGGGATGGGTTTTCGTCCGGAGCGCGGACCCAAATCAGTTGATGTGGACACATGCCTCAGGGTGGCTGGGAAAGCAGACCCCGTAACTCTGGCTGAAGGGACCCCGCTCTGAGCCAGGGGCCCCCACACAGCCCACCTGCACCTGCCAATCCTTCAGCTCTCCCAGCTCAGAGGAGCCTGGGACCCAGGGGGCAGAGGGGGGGTGCGGGGCGGGGGGAGGCGGCGGGGAGACAAAGCGGCACTGCCCGCCCCTCCCCCACCTGGTTTTCCGTCCTGCTCCTCTACAGAGCAGAGAGCGAGAGAGAAGGACCGAAATCGGGAGAACAGGGGCCGGGGGAGGGGACGACACCGAGCAAGCTAAGCAGCCCGAGGCGGGCACCCAGGCGGACAAGCTCTGAACTGAGCCCCTTTTCGAAACTTGCCTGCCTCACCCCAGCACTTCGAAGACAGGCAGCAGGAGCAGGCCCCACCCCCCCATCTCTAATTCCATCCCCCCAGGTGTGGCTGCAGGTCACGACAACAGCATCGGGACCTGGCCTCAAACGCCCTCACAGGCCCGTGTGGGACGCCACGGGCTGGGTTCCAGGCCACTCGCAGCAAGGTGCGTCTGGCAGGAAAGTGAGCCGAGTCTGTCTGCTGCAGGAGGGAGGGTCTTGCCTTCAGTTTGCAGGAAGCACAGCAGCTGGGCAGCCCCAAAGCCGAGGGCTGGGAGGTGTGCACAGGAAGGGCCCGGGGCCCAGACCAGGAGACCCCAGACCAGGAGACCCCAGAACACACGGCCCCAGAGCAGGCAGCCCCAGGGGGGGGCGGCCCGTCCGCAGCTCAGAAGCGCAGAGGCACACACGGTTCTGTTCTCTCTTCTGGGAAAAAAGAGGGGGAAAAAAGGACAAGAGAAATGACAACAAAACCCTAAACCGAAAAGCAAGAGGCACGGTTCAGACTGCACTGGGCCAGGAAACACTGGTGGATTTCAAAAACACACACCAGCACGGGCCGCCTAACAGACACCACGGGGCACGACCTTGAACCTGAGCACCCGGGTCAGGCAGGTCGGGTCCCAGCCAGCAGCCCAAGTCACGACCTCACTGAGCGGCCGCGGCCCCGTGTGTGAAACAGGACCGGGGGGAACGTGAGAGCCCACATCATGACCTCCGATCACCTCAGTTTCCCCACCTGCAAAATGGGCCCCGCAGCATTTGTGTGCGTCCAGCAAAACACCGTGTGCCCTGAGGGTGTCACAGGAAACGGGGGGGGGGGGTGAACGAGAAAGACGCTTCCACCTCTGGACCCGCAGCCAGCGCCACCACCCAAACTGCCACCAGGCCACCGTGCTGGGCCCCGGCAACTCAAAGACGAATCAGCCACAGTCCCTCCGCTCAGGGGGCAGCTGGCCCACCCCTGTGGTGTGACACGGGAAGTCACCTGCTTCCTTCTCCTCGAGCAGGGATCTTGGCAGCCGGAAATGTCCGTAGTCAAGGCCACCGGTGAGGTCAACCTGCGGCCTGCGCTGCAGGCCACATACAGCCCAGGATGGCTGTGAATGCGGCCCAACACAAAATCGTAAATTTACTTAAAACGCTATGAGATTTTTCTTGTGATCACACGTCGTAATGTGTCTAATGTGTGGCCCCAGGCAACTCTTCCAGTGTGGCCCAGAGACGCCCAAAGGCTGGACACCCCCAGACACCCCCAAACACCAGCCCTGCAGCTGCCGGGCCACCAGGACACCCAGATCTTACGAGCCGGCCTCTAGTTCACTGCCGCGGCCTCTGTGCACCCAGCCCTGGGATTCCAAGTGTCTGGGGAAATGGAAAGTCATTCCTTTTCATGGAAAGGTCACGCCCTTGGCCTTGGTTTTTTCCAGGGCTCCTTCCGGCTTGCCTCCTCAGAAGAGTCTGAATTCTTTTCTCCCTCCTGCTGGAAAGTCAGACGGAACATTCCTCAGGACCGGCGGGGGAGGGGGGGACTGGTGCGGGGGACGGAATAGCAGAAGTGAAAAGAAAAGCGGGTGTCATCGGGCCGTCGACCTTGGCGCCCCGGGGAGCGCGGGACAGGCCGTGCTGGGAGCAGTGGCTCGGTCGGCCAGCGACGCAGCGGTGAGTCACCCCAGGCTGGGAGCCACGATCCAAGTGGCGCTCTCCTCCCGGCCTGGCCACCTGCAGACGCCGGCGTCTGGACACCAGCCCCGCAGCTCCCGGGGCGGTCGCACAGGCTGTGCCGGCCCGAGGTGGAATCAACGAGCTCCCCTCCAGCCGGGCGAACACCGACCCGCCGAGGCAGCCCCTGCCGCAGCCAGCCGAGCTCTGCGGCCACAGGCCACACGCCGAGGGAAAAATGTGGAGGCTCAGTTAGTGACCATGGCTCCGTGCTGGGTCCTTCCACACGTCAAACAAAGCCCTTTAAGCCGGCAGTTAAGAACCACGGGCTACAGCCGCCCCCCACCCCCAGATGGCTCGGCCACCACTCGTGAGGGGCCGGTCAGATGCGCCCCTGAAATACGCCTCAGGGTGCGTACCCCCAACATGCAGGAAGCGACCAGTTTCCTCGCACCAAAGCGCATGTGGCCCCGGGCCTGGCCGGCCCCACTCAGGGAGCCCCACTCGTGTGAGGTGTTCAGAGGACTTCGATGCTTTTCTTCCGTCATGAGTGCCCACGAGGGAAACATTCTAACTGCAGAAAATGTTTGGCTTTTCTCCCTCTTGTGAAAAAAAAACAAACAAATGCAAGTGAAAAGTCAATGCTTACCAAGTGCCAGGAAAAGCAACTCGCCAGCCCCCCAGCCGTTGGGGTCCCAGGGGCAGAGGGGAGCGGGCGGCCACGCAAACCTGGCCTCTGCCGCCTCCCAGACCCGTGGGGACGCCCGGCCGCCGGCGGCCCTCCTGTGCAACTAGGAGCTGTCCCCTGTTGAGAATAGGACTGGCCACCTATTCCTCCCGACACACCCCTGTCCCTAGCCCCCCACCTTCTCAGATGGCCTTTAAAGGGGCTATAGGAACAGCAGCGGGTGGGGGTGGGGCCAGGGCAGGAGGTAGCACCCACTGAGCAGGCCCTCCCTCCACCGGCCTTGCCCAGGATCCCTCTGGGGCCCGAGGCCAGGCCAGGCCAGCAGGCGGCAGGCCCCGACTCAGTCCCTCCGGGGCAGGAACCGGGAAGAGCTCCCGTCCCGCTCTGCAGCACAGCCCGGGCGTCCATCAGAAGCTCCGGAGAGCCGGGGAGCGGAGCGGGGGAAGCCCCCCGGCTGCCAGAAGAGAACATCCCCCCTTGGCCTTGGCCGAGAAGGACCCGGTCCCCAAGACACCTGGGAGAGAAGAAAGAGCAGTAACCTGCATCTCGGCCCTGCCGACTCTCCACCGGCACGGGGGCCACACCGTGTTGGGAGAGGCTCCCAAGGGTCAGACGGCCCGGGATTCGAGGCCCCGGGAAGCCCCTGGGGGGCCTGAAATTCCTCCTTCTGAGGCCCAGTGCTGTGAGAGGGGCCGACGTGGCATTGCCAGCCCTCCCGGTTCGAGAACCAGGGCACCTCCCGCCCAGGGTGTGTTGAGCGGCAGTGGCCCGGGGAGGGGACCACGCCCTTTCTCTGGCACCTGTGACCGACCACGCAGTCCCCAGAACCTGCGGCCCGGGCCTCACACACCCAGTGCTGAGCCCCCCGGTGAGGGGCCCTGTTCTAGGCACCGTGGGAGAGCCCCTGAGGGGCAGGCACGGGGACCGAGGTGGCAGGCGAGCTCTCTGCACGGGGGAGACTGGAGGAGGAAAGAATCTACCTGCCCACGGGTAGCCGGGTGGGGTGGGAGCTCAGGAGTTAGGGCTACACCTGGAATCCACGGCGAGGAACCGGGGGGAGGGAGGCAGGTCCTGGCTGGGCCCCAGCTACCTGTGTCAGCTCACGCAAGTGGCACGACCTCCCCGAGCCCGTCTCCTTTCCGGTACGATGCCGGTGGCCCCCAGGAATGCTGGGCGGGCGCCGCTGCTCCGACCAGCCCTCAGGGAAGCACTTTGCACAGAGTCCGCCCTCATTGCTCAGATTCTTTCTTTAGGGACTACGATTACTCAGCACCCCAACATCAACACGCCTGGCGCTTTTCAGGTCCTTGGTGGACAAGTGCGGAGTGGCAGGGTTCCTGAGTCACCCTACGTGCACGCATGCTTCCAGCCGAGGCGGAACAAAGGTCCCTATTGTGGTCTGTTCAGCGCCAGGATTTTCACACTCCTGTGCTTTTCTGCCGGCGGCCGCACCGCCTGAAGTCGGCCCCAGCGCCGTCCAGCGTCCTCGAGCGCAGGAGGGCTGCAACGAGCTTCCGGGAGAGCACGCATGTCAGATGAGCTCTGTTCGGGCGTGAGTGGCCGAGCTGTTGGCCAAGTTCAATGTCAATGAGTCAACAATATCTATTAAATAAGGTGTCTTGAAACAGAAAGGCATAAAACAAGCTTACATTGTGATCGGTTGACAAATGCTGTGTGGAGGCTCGAGGGAACCTCCCCGCCCCGGGATTTCCTCCGGGAGCAGGGGCTCCACTGTCACCTCGAAGCGCAGAGCTGGCGTGAAGCTGGGGACCAGGCTGCACTGTGTGCCCAGGACGGGTTACACTCAGAGACCTCCTGCTAGGAGGGGCCGGCGGCTCCTGCCTGGCTCTGAGACAGGGCTCAGCCTCCGGGCCCCTGTGCCCTGCCTGCTGCTGCTCGGAGAGTTCTCTGCCTGTCCCCTGCGCCCCGACCCACCCGACCCCTTCCCAGGGCTGGGGAACTTCAGGGCACGGTGCTGAGGGGGAGTGGAGGGGAGGGTGCAGGGGTCCAGCGAGGAAGGGGCGAGAAGCCGCTTCCCGGATGCTCTCCTCCAAGGCTGCGTGCGTGGCTGGCTTTTGATCTTCCCTTTACGGGAACGGCCTGGTGGTTAATTGTCTGCCCATCTTCCCGCAAGGGCCGCCGTGCACAGGAGCGACGTAAGCCAATGCCAGCCCTCCTCGTGGACATGCTCTTTCTGTCTGTCTCCGGCCCTGTGGGTCTGCAGGGGTCTGTCCCGGTGTTTATCAGGCTGGGCGTGAGGAAGCCGGGACCCCAAGTCCATTTTACAGGACCCCAAAGCCCAGGGCTGCTGCCTGTTCGCCAGCCTGAGCTGGTCATTCGGGACCAGCCTGGGTTCCGGGCTGAAGGGCAGGTCTCGGGCAAGTCCCTTCTCTTCTGCTGGCCTCACCCACTCATCCACCTCATTCTTAACGGGGTGACGCCCTCCCAGTTCCAGGGTGTCCAGCCCTCCACCAAGCCTGGAGAGAGGCTTGAAAAGGCTTCACCAGGCTCCCCATTTTACCCCCAGGCCCCCCACTTTACCCCCAGGCCATTTCCCTCCTTTCACACCAAAATACCTGTTCTGATAGAGCCTTTACCATAAACACAGATTTTAGACCGTGACTGCTACACCCTTTACAGGTGCTGTGGCGATCAGAACTCCACCCATCCTTCAAGGCCTCTTTAAATCCCACCTCTTCCAGGAAGTCAACCCTGATTGCCTTTCCCAGAAAGGGCGTCTCCTCTTCTGAACTCCTCCTCCTGCTTGAGCAACACTTAGCTTGCGCACACTCTGTTTGTTGGGGGTGGGGTGTGGCAGGGGTGGGGGGGTGCATCTCCCTGACCACACCCTGAGCTGGCCTGCAATGTTGCTTTTTGTATTCAACTCAGGTATCTGTCCAGTTTTCCACCACTGTTAGTGAGGCCTTACACGGAACACAGATGGGCGGGTTTACACGTAACCACACTCGACCCCGTAGGCAGGAAAGCAGACACAGGCAAGCTGACCACAAGGGTGGGGGACGCACCTGCCAGGCGGGACGCCATACTGTATGCCGAGAGTCCTGCCAGCCAGGGACAGGCGGGGGCCGAGCAGTCGGAAAAGAGTGTGTGGGCAATGTGGGTGCCAACCCAGACGGCCTTTGGGAAAATCGGCACACCTGCCTCTGGGCCTTGCTTCTGTCTACGGGACCCACGGGGCAGGCTGAGCACACGCTGGGTGTGCAGAGGACACTGACGGTACGTGTGTTTCTTTCTCAGGAGGAAGCAACCTGGTGCCCCTCGGATTCCAAAGGAATTTTCCCCACGAGACTCTAAGAAGCCTTGAGCAGAGGGGCCCGAGGTCCGAGGTTTGGGGGCAAACCCGATGAGGGACGGCTCTCTCTGAGGATACCCCCAGGAGCCCCGTAAACGCTTAATACACATCGACGGGACCGCCATGGAGAAGCTGTGCGAAGGCTACTCGGCGGCATCGTGCCCGGGGGCTGGGGAACCCAGAGAAGCAGTTCTCTGCAAAGGGACTGACCTCGGGGAAGCCTGTGGCTGCTCAGGGGCACTGGCAACCTCCGTCTCCAGCCACGGCTGAGGAAGCAGGAGAGAGGTGGCTGTCCTTGCCTACCAGGACACACCGGGCCCCGGCGCCTTTCCCAAACGCAGCAAAGCATGATCTCAAGCCCAGACCGGTGGTGGCTTGGTGGTTTGGGCATCGTCCAGCAAACTGAAAGGTCACCGGTTCGATTCCCAGTCGGGGCACACGCCTGGCTTGAGGCTTTGGCCCCCAGTCGGGGCAGGTACGGGAGGCAACTGATGGGTGTTTCTCTCACATCAATGTTTCTCTTCCTCTCTTTCTCCCTCCCTTCCCCTCTCTCCACAATCAATACAAAGAAAAAAGAAGACCCAAGAAGCATCATAATCCCGAAGCACCAGAAGTCTCCCCTTCTAATCTGTATCTCTACAAATAACTGCATATTCGCCAGGACTGGCTCCTCTTGGAGCCCAGGGTAGACCCTTTGGCCGGACCGGAGGGTTGGGAGACCATCTGCGTGCCGCTGAAACGGGCCTTGAGGTTGGGAGGAAGGCAGTCCGGGTCCCCCCAAGGGGCAGCACACCAGCAGCTGGCTCGGGGTGGCTCCCCCCATGCACCGAAAAACACTTTCCTGGGCACCCGCCCTGGGCCAGCAACAGGGACACAGAGAGATGAGATTTAACACCCCCGCCCCACCGCCGGAACGCACTCTGCCATAAACAGACACCTATATATAAACAGACACCTGCCATTCCACTTGGAAAGTGGTTGGGGGGCACGCAGGTGGAGGGATGGACCCTAGCTGGGAGGGCCAGGGAAGAGCTCATGAGGGAGAGGAGGTGGGGCCCAGATCTGGAAGGACCGACAGAGCCCGAGACAAGGGGAGCCACCGACTCAGGCTTGAAGAGACGTTACGTGAGGGGGCGGCCAGGCCTGGAACCTGGACCCCGCGAGGCCTCCCCGGCAGACGGGGTGCGGATGACCAGCTTGGGGAGGACCCCCGACATGCACCACCCAGGGTGCCAGAGCCTGTGCCTGCCACCGCAGCAGAGCACGTGCTGTCCTCGGCCTCCGGCGAGTCACTCCCCACCAGAACGACAGCCCTGCCCATCGTGCCGTGCCTCCCTCTGCAAAGGGAGGGGGCTGGGAAGCTTCCTGGCACGGCGCACAGTCTCTGAGCAGGGTGATTTAACAGCGACAGCCCAGCAGCCGGATATGCTGGGGTCCCGGGGTGGGGGGCCAGCCGGGGAGGGGCTTCTACCGCACCCAGATACAGACTGGGCACAGGGCACTGGTCCAGGGCAGGGGACCGGGTATGAGTGAGACACCGGTCCTCTGGAACTCACAGTCCAGCAGGCACCAGAGTCACTATAAAATAACGACTCATCTGCGGTGCGGAGGGAGTCGGGACAGAGACAAGTGGAACTGGGGGCTTGGGTTGTGGGGAGATTCAGATGGGAAGGGGTCCTTTGCCACCTTCCCCCCAAAATGGGGGCCTGTCTTAGCAGCTCCAGTGACCCCCAATGGGGTGTGGAAAGAGCTGGCAGCAGACCAAGAAAGAGGCCCAAATGAGGTTTCTGAAGACTCCCGAGGTGGGGAGAGAAGGCAGGCCTGCAAGTTCAGAAGAAGGGACAGGGACATTGGATGAGGAACCCGGAATTTCTACGCAGGACCAGCAAGTCCCTTAGAAGGGGACGGAGCTGGAGAACTTGCCTTGAAATGACATTTCTGGAGCAAGCCACTGTGTTTACGCAGAACAGCCATTTGGGGTTTCTTGGGGGGTTCAGCGCCCCTTATGCGGAGGGAAACACTGAAGTCCCCCTCTCCCCAAGTCACCCCTGAGCCCGACCCTGAGAGAAGGGGCGCGGGGCGGGGGGAGGGCGGGGGCGGAGGAGGCTGAGCCTCTCTGGCACGGGCACCGCGGGTCACGACAGGAAAGGGGCTCTCTGGGTGGAGATGGGCCACATTTTCCTCTGGCCAAGGGAGACACCGGGCACCGTTCCCAAGTCCAGGCCCCCTCTGAGGGCCACACCCATGCTTGGGCCCCCGACGCCCACCCGGCGGTGGCCCGGGCTGGACGGAGGTCCGGCTGGAGATGGGCAGCGGCAGACGCTGCACAGAGGCTTTGCCGCCTCCCGGGCAGGCCCCGCACCGCACACACACCTGCCCCTTGGCCGCGGCGACCCTTGTCACTGGGGGAGGGGAACCCTCTACACCCCAGTTGCAACCGACGGAAATACGAACACGAGCCTCTGGGGCCCGAATCCGGAGGGCCGGCGACACTCGGAGCCAGGCTCGGGGCGATGTCCCGAGCCCGGGGTCCCCCGCGCGCCCGCCACACCCTCCTCCCCGCGCGGGTCGGCCGGGCCGGGGCCTCTCCCCGCGGAGCCCGGCCCTCGGGGCTTCTCGCCGGCCTGGGGACGCGCCGCCTTCCGGCCGGGCCGCGGAGACACTCACCCGCTCGGCGCGGCCGCCGCTCCGTCCTCTCCGGCCGCGCTGGGCCGCTCACGCCGCCGGGGAGGCGCCGGCCCCGCGGCCCCCGCCCGGCCGCCTGCACCCCGCGGCTCCGCGCGCCCCCGCCGCCGCCAGCTGGCCCCGCGCGAGCGGCCGGGCCGCGGCGGGCATGCTCCGGGCCGTCGGCGGGGGCGGGCGGCGGGCGCACGTGCGGCGGCCGGGGTCTGCGCGCTCGCGGCGGGCGGCTGGACAGCTCTACGCGCGGCCGCCGCTCCTCGCGCGCCCCAGCGGCCGCTGCTGCCCGAGCGCGCCCGGCCCGCCGCGCATTCCCTCACCCGGCGGCGGCGCTGCGCCTCCGTCAGGCGGCGCGGGGAGCGGCCGCGGCGGGGCCGGGCGAGGGCCGCCTCCGCCGGAAGGACCGGGCCGCGTGGGCTCCCGCGCTGGCCGAGCCGGGCACTGCCCGCGTCCCCGATCCCAGGGCTGCCCACTCCCCGGGGCCGGGGCTCGCCGCCGCGCGGGGACGCCTCGGGGCGCAGGACCCAGACCTCTTTCTCCTTCGAGTCTGTCGGGGACTCGCCAAGTGCCCTCGGGAGCCGCAGACCCGCGGGAGTTGTCACTCTCACGTAGCTTTAAAGAAAATGGAGTTCCCCAGGAGCACGACGAAAAATGCAGGGGAACTAACTGCCCGAGACCGCACGAGGCTCCGGGGCCGCGGCGCGCGCGCCAGGCTGCAGCCCGAGCCCAGAGGCGCGCTGGCGTGGCCCGCAGCCCCAGTCCAGGTTCGCAGAGACGCGCCGGGCCAAACAGCGGCGCGGGTCCCCGAGGCCCTCCGGAGGGTGAGCGCCGAGCTCAGTCCCCGCGCTCAGGAAGGACCTGGGCGAGGATCAGAATCGGCGCTGCTTCAGGCTCCGTCCCGGCCGGATTCTCCAACTGGAAATCCAGGCGACCAGGAGGGCCCTGGGTGGAACGTGAGGGAAGGCAGAGCAATATGCAGGCTGAGCCAGCACCCACTTGGTGACCAAGAGCTGAAGCAGTGGCATTAACCTGGGCACGCCTAAACCCAGTAGCACTTTACCTGTCACTAAGTACCGCCGCACGTGGCGGAGACGGCATGGGTAAGGGCAGGCCGGCAGGCCGGGATGGGTTCAGCTGAAAGCTGCCGGGGCAGACTTGCCAGAGGCTCTTCTTCATCTGCCTGGTGACCCGACTGGAGGCTGCCTGGCCCAGGAGAAAGCCCGGGACACAGCTGGGCCACAAACTCAGTGTGATGGTGATCAGAGGGGAAGGTGTCCCACCAGACACTAAACCCTGGGTTCCACTCCCCCCACACCCACCCCTAAGAGGGGCCCTAAGACTGACTGGAGAGGTCCCAGGGCGCACACACAGCTCTCCAGCGACGCCCCCTGCCCTGCGCCCGTGGCCCAGAGCCCTGGGAGACCATCTCTGTAGCCCTGGCCCCGAGGAGGGCTCCCTACGTAACCTGGAGGACTTCACCCATTAAAAACCAGACGCCACGGTTAGCTGGTGTGGATCGATGCACCGATATCACGAGACAGTTGTTTTTGTTTTGTTTTTATTTTTTTTAATTTATTGAGTGCCTGTTTGTGAGAATGAAGAGCCGGCCCCGCCCTCATGGGGCTGACAATCCCACTGCCCCAGGTCTGGTGGGATGTGACGGCTGCAGCAAGCATTGGCGCTGTCCGCCCGCCAGCGGCACTGTGCACGCAGGTCTTCCACGGGACTTGCCCCTGCCACAGGGAGATGGCGCAGCCAGCAGAACCGCGTCTGGAGTCCACAGTGTGTCGGGGCGGCAGGTGCAGACTTATGGCTTGGCTCCTCGTGTCCATGAAAACACAAACACACAGGCCCGAAGGAAGAGCTTAGTGACAGGGGTCCTGAGAATACAGGCGTCATGTGACACGTCACCAAACTGCCGCCCAAGTCCTGGAGGGGCAGGAAGTCACTGTCTGACGCCTGTGCGACGTCACCGGCTCTGTGGGACCCCGTGACTCTCACAGCCCTGCACCGTCGCGCCCCCGGGAAGGCGTGATTCGCCGCCGACCCCTGCAGAGCTCTGGGTGTGGGTTGCTCTTGAAAGCCTCCTGGACTCGCAGCAGATGTTGCACGTTACAACTCAGTGAACGCTGCTTTTGAAAGTAAAGAAAATGTCCAATTTCACTACGTGTGTATTAGTGCAGAGTTCAGAATCCAAACAGCATTCGGCAGAGCACATGGCTTTTCTAAGCTAAAAGGGGGGTATGTTACTGGTTACCAACCCGTAAAAACAAACCCTAACTGCGTCCACCCGATGATCCGTGGGGCGCCTCGCTCACACAGCCCCAACTCGCAGACATCGCCGCGCCGGCTGCCGGGTCGCAGAACACTCGGAGGACGAGGGCCCCCTTCACGCCGCAGTGTTCCCCAGGAGAATGCCCTGCACGTGCACCAAATAGGCCTGGCGTCGCCCAAGATCGGAGAGCCTTCTTGACCTTACGCTCGACAGGTTATCAAATTTTTATTAGTCATTAAAAACAACAACCGACATGGAAAGGCAGCTTATTTAAACTCGAAGGAAGCCCACGTTTTTGGCAAAGAGGTGGACAGGACATCTCGGACCACCGAACGGAAATGTCCACTGGTCCAAAGTAGTTTTGAAGTCAATTGCTTAGAAGACAATCTACTTTTCTGCTTTAAAAAGTACCAGAGTTACTTCCAAAGCATATTTAGTTCAGGATGAGGCTGAGATGTGCTATTTCCTGAAGACGTAAGCACCAGGCACTTCACATAAGTCTTCCTGAATGGAAGCTTCCTGCTGTCACTCCCCGCTGAGGGAGGCAGGTGTGTGTGGGGGGGGGGGGCGCCCAGGCCTGCCAGGCTCTCCTGTCCTGCTGCCCAGCCCTGCGAGGTAGGGGAGCCTTTATTTTAAGCTGTAACTTGGGGCTCCTGAAGGACGTTGCCCCACCGTGGCGAGCTCGCAAGGGAAAAGGGGACGAGCAGGAGTAAGGAGCGCTGACTACGCACATTTAAAAAGGCACTGCACTCAGGGCTTCTTTCAAACTGCAGCTCAGCCCCAGCCTGCGGCAGAACCAGTTACCCCTCTGGGACTGCAGCTGCTTTTAAGACCACCACCTGGCCTGCTCTAGGAAGAACGGCTCTGAAGACAAGTTCAACATCACCAAAGGGAAAGATGGTGGATTTTCCTTGGTTTCCCTCTTCACAAAGAAAAAAAAGTTAAATTTCTTTTTCTAAAAAGTGACTGATACTTTCAGTCTATCACATACTTCAGAAATCAAAGCATATGTTTTCTAAGAGAGGCACAGAAGACACTTTGACGGGGGGGCTCAATACGATTCTTGGAATGATAAACTGAATAGACTAAGAAGATAGCTCCTTGACAAGCTAAAACTCTAATCTTTCAGAAACAGCCATTTCTTCCTTCCTAGGAGTGTAGGTGGCTTCACAGTAACTGGAAGGAACCAGGGAGGAGCCTGACAGCTCCCAGGCTGCCTGCTGACATCACGCAGGGCAACCCGTGACAAGGAGGGTCACCGGGAGAGGTGACCTCTGGCCAGGGCTCCAGACAGGCTGTGCTGGAGCCCCCCTGCAGCGCAGAGACCAGGAAAACACCCAGGGCGAAGGCCCCAAGCTCTGCTGGCCAGCAGTCCCGAGGAGCGGTCCGGAGGAGCCACCGCCCAGCCTGGTGGCAGGAGTGGGTGCGGCACAACCTGGAGCCCCTGCTCCGAGGCACTGCACCTGCAGCAGCGGGGGAGGGGCACTGACGTGCTGCGTCACAGTCCCTCCTGCAAACCTGCGGGTCCTCACCCTGTGTCCTCGAGGCACCCACTAGGGGGTTCTCCTTTTTGGCAAGGACGGGCAGTGGAAAGGGGTCAGATGTCTGTGTGAGGACCCACATGCTGAGGGGAACAGGCTCCTCTCAGAGCCCCCCGGGGACGGCCGTGTCATCAAAGCTCTGCCTGCCTCCTGATGAGCCAGCACAGGGCCCAGTGCCCTCCGCCCGGAGCGGAGGGCAGAAGGCTGTGGCCTCCCGCTTCGCTTTCCCTGAAAAGTACTGGATGTGACAAAACGAGAAAGCCACATCTCTCATTTTTCTTCCTTACAAATAAAGTTTAAGGGAAACAAAATGAGTTAGTTATTCATGCAGTTTTCAAAGCTTTCCAGTGTTCCATTATTTCCAAAATTGCCATCATTGTTAATCTAGCGTTCACTCTACGACAAATGTTTCACATGGGAATTGCATTATCATTTTTAAAAACCTCAAAACGAATAGAATCCAGGGTATGCTGTAATTTTTTTTCTCATTCAGCATCTACTAGTCTACCATTACAGAAGCTGTTCTGAAGCATTTATTTTTAAAAAAAGAATCGTATTCACAATGTGGAACAGATTTACAAAATTGGTGTGCAAAGTGAACTGGAAAAGGGTGACACTGTTTGTTTACAAACAAGCGGCCTCCCCAATCACATTTCCTTATTCTTGATACAAACTGGAGACACATACCATTTAAAAATAACACTTTTTAAATAGTAAAATATTCGAGAGGTTCCTGAGCATAACGAAAATATCTTGGAAAGGTGGCCATTTGCAGTACAAAACAGCAGTGTAAAGAGCATGATTGTAAACCACGGCTTGACGGCCTACGAACAGTGCAAGAGTCTGCCTTTTCCTAGTGCATAATTGTGTATTAGTGCAAACAAAACGTCTCGGAACTCCCTGGCGCCCCGTCTCAGAGATTTGCGGAGGTGCGCAGGACGTGGAACTTCTTCAGCGTCATGCGGACTGACCCCAGTTCTCGATTGATCCTCTCCAGGCGGTCTTCCAGGGCCTCCTGCGCGGAAACAACGGGAACAACCGCGTTAGAACTGTGCGTCCAGTTCACCAGTGCCAGTCACCACCACGCTGGCCTTTCTTTCAGCAAAACAACAACGTAAACGTGACAAACACTGTATTTTACACAGACACCTGCATCCTGTTTCCTCTAAACGGCATCATGTGAACCAACTCTTCAAGTTCATTCCGGAGAACTCGGGCACTTAGAAAGTCCTCGGCACGCCGAGAATGCGGGACTCTATCGGTGACACGGCCGACCTCGAGAGCCCTGCCCGTGGGAACTGGGAAAGCACTGGGGGGCCTCACCGCACCAGCAGGCACGGCTGACCGGTGCCCGGCCCCGCACATGCGCGAGCACGCACGTACACACACACGCACACGCACGCGCCAGAGGGCTTTCTCCTGACAAAACCGTCTGAGTCAAAAAGGAAAACAACTGGAGGAGACTTTTCCCAGGAACAGATTTTACGAGTCAATGTAACAACTGTGGTTTTTACATAAACAGCACCTGGAATATAAACAAGGGGCGACCCCCAAACCCCGGAACTGTCTCCCGGAGGGGGCCCTGTGCAGTCCGGGCTCCCCCGCTGGGTGAGCGTCCCCGGGCCCGTCCGCATCGGCGCACCACGGATGCGTCGTCGTGAGCGGCTGTGTGCGGCTTCAGTGAACTTTCTGAAGACGCTTCCAGCAGGTTTTCCCACTTCATGTGGGTGGTTCACAAGCGCACTCGAGTGTTCAGCAATTGCGACTAAAAACGGCACGACCTCCAGGGCCCACGCCCCCATTCAGCCTGTCTCGCCCCAGTGAGACCCTGGGTGAGAAGAGCCCTCGGAGGGAACGTGTGGCCGATGTGGACACGATGACAAAAAAACGGCGTGGACGTCGACGGGTTCGAGCAGAGCCCTGAGCGGTGGGGAAATGCCCTGACGGGGCGCTGCACCGGATGGAGAGCACTTTGAAGGGGACTGAAGTGTACACACGGGAGAGTACACAATTTTTATAAACAAATTCCAGGGGTTTTGGGGTCCCCTCATGCATTTATCATTTTAGATTCTTTATTCAGTATTAACTCCAATGGTATCCTGAAATAAAACTTAAGTTTTTCCCTTTAATAATTTAAATATAAAAGGGCTACGTGTTCCTTGGAGTATCTAGCAGATGATCAAAAAGAAGTAACTACTGTTCTCCTCTCCTTTTTCCTGCAGATACGCCTACCATTTTTAAGAAGAAAAATCAAAACAGAACCTAACTCTCTGCTTCAAAATAGTTTTCAACTGAACACTGATGATGAAACATTTGCCCTACCGGACAGAAAGCTTGCCGGTTCGATCCCTGACCCCTCAGGGCACAGGCCTGGGCTGTGGGCCAGGTGCCTGGTTGGAGGCATGTGAAAGGCAGCCCACTGATGCTCCTCTCCCTCTCTCCCTCCCTCCCTCCCCCCCCCTTAAAATACATAAATGAAATCTTAAGAAAAAAAAAGAAATATCTTTCTACAGCATTGTTTTAAATTAAGTGCAACATTCCATCAGAGGTGACATTTTTAACCAAGAACCTTTTAGTAGAAATTCAGCGGCTTCTGATTTTATGTATCATAAATTAGGCTGCAGTAAATGCTCTGAGCGCAGTTCCTTGCAGAGAACTGTAAGACTCCGAAGACCTGCTGGGCCGCCAGGCTGCGCTCCAGGCCTCAGGGGCGGGTGTGTCCACCTGCAGGGCGTGGGGACGTGCTTTCCCCCATCCAGGTGCTGTTGTTACACCTGCCAATGTTGACGCTTTTGTTTAAGTGTGTATTGTTTTCACATTCACTGCTGAGGCTGTGTATTTTTCATCTTCTTTTGCCCAGCTAAACTATTTCACTTGTGAATCATGGATAAGCACCCTCAGCCCCTTTCCAGTGCCAGCTGTCTTCTTCCTGGACTGAACGAGCTTTGACAGACACACGTGAACAAAAACGGGCGCCCTTCAAGTCTTATTTTAAGAGTTTATGATCGTCCTATAAAAATATATTAAACAAATGTTTCAGACAGATTTAGAATCAGAGTATCAACAATTTCTTCCTTCTGCTTTCCCAGTAAACTATTTTAAGAGTTTCATGTGTAGAGACCTACAAATTATTGAATAAAAACTTTCAGAAAAGCAAAACAGTAAAAGGTCTCACAGTCAGGAAAAAAGAGAAGTGATTTTCTAGGACTGCGGGCCCTAGAAAGAAGCCCCTCCTATGCTGTGTCTTTCTTTCCTTCTGATATCACAGATCATTCTGGAAACAGACTTTTCCTGAAGCTAAGGCACTGAGGAGCCAGCACACGCAGTTACGTAAGAGACACACAGTCGCTGTTATGGTTAAAATGTTACAAAAAGAACAGAATTAAGACCACCCATGGCTTCTCGCATTTAAACTCTCTCTGGAAAGCAGCGGAAAGAAACACGCGCAGGCCACACCTGCACCCTCTCCTGCACAGTCCGGACTCACAGCTTCCTCTCTACAGCCCCGCCGTTTGCTCCAAGTTCATTCCTCAAAAACATAACAGCACAAACACCTTTTTCTAAAATTAAAGGTACAATCAGTTTTTATTCCTGGAAGCTAGCATGCAGTTATAAAACATGCTGGCATCAGCAAACACCTCCTCCAGGGATGAACAGCCCTGCCTGCCTGCTGCAGCGCAATTTCAGAAAATCATCTCAGGGAAACGGGGCACCCGCTAGGCTCCAGAGGAGGGAGGTTCAAGCTGAGACACTTCACCTGGTTCAACCTCGTCTGCAGAGTGACCCGTCCTCCAGCAGAAGGCATGCGACTCAGGGCCGCCTCGATCTGTCAACACAAGAAAAGTGGGAATGAAGAGGGAAGAACCCTCCCGCTGACAGGGAGGGGGACCACACAGAACGGACGCGAAGCCTTCGGCCCCCACCCTCTCGCCTGTCTCATCTCCGCAAGAGTCTCCTCGGGCCCAGTTAGCACGGACGGCTGGGGCTCACGCACGGGCGGCTTGGGTGCGAGACTCACAGCAGCTTCCCGGGGTGCGTGTGACTCACTGACTCCCTTCTGCCTATTCCTCAGGCACAAGCATGAAGTTCAAAAAAGTTTAATTTTTTTTTTTGTTTTTACCTGGTCTTTTTCTTTTGTAAGTTCATCAAAAAACCGTTCTGTTTCAGCCAGGGTCCTGATTTTTGCGGTGTACTCAAAGTCCGGGGCGCGCACCGCCCAGCTGCCGGGCTCGCCCCTCCCACAGGCGGCCCTCGCCGAGGCGGCCTGCACGCCGCCGGGCACCGGCTCCGGGGAACAGTTACGGTTAGCAAGGATGTCGGCGGCTTTTTCGGAGTGTTTTTTTTCTATCAGAGAGAAAAGAAATTTCTTTTATTTCTTATCAGGTTTCCTAATAGCTTGTACACATATTAAACAAGTTACCCAACTTCACTCTCTGGACACAGCTGCTGCAGGGCCAACCACACAATGGAGAGAGACACGAAATCTATTTACTCGGTGCCTTTCCTCCACAGAACTCTGATGCTTTGCCCTGTTTGATGAACTTCCCTGAATGTGCCTTTGTAGACTTTCGATAAACTTCAGTGAACTTGCAATAAACTTAAGGCAAAAAAAAAAGTCTGAAAACTACGCAGCACAGTCACACTGACACAGAAGAGTTAACATTTCAGGGGCCTGCCCACGTGATTTCACATACATCATCTTACAACTTCATTCCAAACTGAGAGAAAAAAGAAAAGATTGCCCAGAGCCTGAGTGTAAAAATCAGAGAACACGGAGTAAAGAGAAAAAGTGAGCAGTGTGGCCGGGTCGTTAAACAGGAACGTCCCCCGCCCGCAGGCACCCGACCTCCACAGAGGGTCACGACGGGGACACAGAGTGAGCACCGGGGACGCTTATTTCTAGAGGCCCTGGGGCACCACAGCACTCCAGTACAGGAGGTGTCACATGGAGAACGCTGAGAAGAGACCGGAAGCTCACGGGGTGAATGGCTAAACCCAAACCCATCGTTGCCCAGGACACGCTACCTGGCACGTCATCTAGAGGGAGAAGCTGGAGCTGTTTTCTCGGGCCGCTGCGCTGCGGTGCGGACACAGGAACAGTATCTAAATCATCCAAAAGCACATCAAATCTATTGAATGAAGCAAGTTACTCGTGAGAAAAACCGATCACTGACCTTTCCTGTCGCCGCTAGAAAGATGAGCTGGCGTCCGGGCAACTCACACATGGACGCAGCTTTTTAGAAAGAAAGCTGGTCACATAATTTTCTAAAAACTGAAATTTAGTCTATCTTTTCTTTTCTTTTAAGTTTATTTTTAGAGATAGAGGAAGGGAGGGAGAAAGAATGGGAGAGAAACATCGATGTGAGAGAGAAACATTGATCAGTCGCCCACTGCACACCCCTAACCGGGGACCTTGTGCCCTGACCAGGGACCTTGTGCCCTGACCGGGAATCGAACCTATAACCTTTCGGTTTGCAGTCCAGCGGCCAACCCACTGAGCCACACTGGCCAGGGCTGGCGTACGTTTGCTAATATGAAGGTACAGCCCCGCACCGGAGACGTTTGGCATCCCCCCGAGGTATCTTGTTTAACCTCCACAACCTCCGCAAGAACCCAGCAGGGCAGGTATCCTGTCCCTTCCGCTTTACAGGAGAGGAAACTGAGGCCCACTGAGCTGGAGTTATCTCCTCAGACCCGCGCAGCTGGGCCGGCAGGAGTCAGCAGTCATCCCCCGTGCCCCCGGGCACACGCTGCGGCACGCGTCAGGGAGCACCCGTCCCTCAGGAGCCTCACACGCCTGACGGGCAGCACGGGCCACGCCAGGCCAGCCCCTGGCCTCGTAAGAACAGCTCAGAAATGTCCGTGTTCCAGAAACCTCCTTGGGAAAACAAACATTCCTCGTTCTACGTCCAAAAGCTGAGAGGGACGGGTTCTGAGGCGGTATTTAAATTTAGTGATAGGCAGTTTACACAGTTACAGACTGTTTTCACGTATTATAGTATTTTTAATTTTTAGTATGTCATTCATTGATATGATTTAAATCCAGAGTTCCCATTAACTGAAAAACTAATGATAGCTAGAGGCATAAGTTGACCTTTTTAAAATCAACAACACACATCTTTCATTCTACAATTTCAGAGAACTTACCGAATCGGACTGCTCTCAGCTTTGCTGAGGAGATGGCTAAACCCTGGGGACAGGTTTTCTTTGGGGGACCGCTTGGGGCTGTACGCCACTGTCACTGGTGCCAGCATGATCTCTCGTTTGGCTGCGGGCGGAAACAGAGAGGAAAGATTCTTTCCCTTCTGCGTGACACGCCTGTGACGGTGGCAGAGCACACACTTTCATTTCCAGCACTTTTGTTCTAACTTTCAAAGAGATACAATTTCATTTAAAACTTTTTGAAAGACAAGAGAATAAAAAATAAAAATAACTCATAGCCCTCGCATCGGGAGGGCACCACTGCCAGCGGTAACCAGCGCTCGGACTCAAAACTGGTTTTTCAGGATCTGGGAAGTCGACCGGAAATACAATGGAGACGCCAGAGCCCCTGTGACCTTCCCTGGGACAGTCACACGGGCGTCCCTCAGCCGCTAGGAAACCGAAAACTGCGGACATAAAAACGCGGGTTTAAACCCGAAAACCACACCCGTTGTCGACTGAAGAAAGGGCGACGGCTGCCAAGCAGCGGCAGGTGGACGCCTGAAAAGACACGTGTCTCTGCGGCCGCCAAGAGAACCGTCGGGACTGACGCTTCGTGGGACCGGGATTTGCGGCTGGAGCGCGTCTCTGCACCGGCCCTCCCCTCCTGGACAAGGAGGACAGACAGCGTGCGCCGCACCAGAGACTGAAGTGGTGTCAGCTGCAGAGGCGTGCGGGACACACGCAGCCTCGCTAGACAGACGGGCCGCACTTTCGGCCAGGGCACCTGCTCAGCCAGACGGCGCCTGTCTTGAATAAGGTCGCACAGAGGGACCCTGCGCCCAGAGTGCATTCCAGGGTGTGCGGGAGGGCGCCGAGGGGACAAGGAGTGCCCGTGTGCGTGCACGTGCATGGGGCTGCATGGGCCTAGCGCCTGCCGGGGGGCACGACCCCGACTCACTTGGAGCGCTGGACTTCCGAGTGGAGGGTGGCAGCGAGGACGACCTCTGCGCGGCGGGGGCGGCCCGCCTCGGCCGCTGCTGGGCGCACTTCTCGGGGGACCGGCTGGCGCCGACAGACGCTTCCACTTGCTGGGGGTTCACGGGCTCTGTGCGGCAAGTGTAAAAGAAAAAGAATCGAACCAGACAGACCCCGCATCGGCCACCTGCCTTTGCGAACAGAGGGCCACACCAGTCAGTGGCCCCTCACGATGCAGGTCAGGACGACGTCTGCAGGAGCGCCTGTCGCAGACGGAAAATGCCCAAGGGAGGAGAATGTGGGGTTATAACACATCCGTTCTGATTCCCCGTTTCCACTGGCATTCAGGGCGACTTTTAAAGAGTTTATTTTTAGAGAGCGGGTCGCTAATTTATTTACTAGGAGATGGGGCTTTGGATGCCACAGCAAAGAGGCTCCTGATGGGAGGTTCCGACCCGTGAAGCAGCGGCCGGTCAAAGGTACTCCGGTCCGGCCACCAGATGCTTGGGGGGCCTGAAGAGGGGATGGCGGGAATGTCCCCTCCCACCTTACGAAAGCTTTTTGATGTAAAACAAATGGATGTAGAAATTCTACAAACAGCCTTAAGAATGCCGTGGAGGCACCCCAATCTTTAATAACCGGAGTTAACACATAATCTGCTTTTCCAAAAGGCACTGCTAGGCCGTGATCGTCGTGAATGCTTCACCAGGGGAGGGCCGTGAGCATCTGTGAAGTGGGCTGGGGCAGCAGTCAGATGGACGGACCTCGCTGCCTCCTCACGTGGGGCCTCCCCCACGGAGAGGGCAGCGTCACTGGGAACGGGAACATACCCACACGCCTACGATCTTTGTCTCTACACCCAACAAGGGATAAAACACTTACTGTGAGAAGTGTCCTCTTTCTCTGTCTGTGTGCCCCAATTTTTTAATATTTTTTCTTCATTGAGTTCTTTCAAAGCTCTCATGATTGGTGTGTCTGAAGTCTCTCTTTGCTTTTTTAAAAATAAGTTTGCCGACAAACTTTCAGGTGAAGGACCCTTTTCCGGAGGCGAGTGGCACCTACGACAGTCGAGAGACACGTGGTGCTACAGAGTGAGCACCTGCGCCCCCCACCGGTGACACCCAGGCCTCGGTGCGGCGTGTTTCAAGGTGGTGTCTTCGGGAGCCAATTAAGTTAGATGACGTCAAGAGGGCGGAGCCGCAGGAAGGGGTTAGTGTCCCAGTGAAAAGGAAGAGACCAGATCTCTCTCTCTCCCCCCACCCCACTGCCTCCCTCTCTCTCTGCAATAAGAACAGGCTGAGTGAGGACACGACCGGGCAGAGCCCCTCACCAAGAACCCACCCATGCTGCACCCCGATCTCGGGACCCCTACCCCCAGCACTGGAGGAGACAGACGTCAGTGGCTGGAGCGCCCGGTCTGCAGTGATCTGTCACAGAGGCCCGGAGCACACGTGTGCTCCGACTGTCAGGGGTAACAGGAGAGTGACCGTGTACTCCAGAGTGAAGACGTGTGCCACAGCGCGGACCGAACGGAGCCTGATGCGCCAGCCCGGGTTCTCCATCCCTGCCCCTCCCCAGCGCATAAGAAACAGTCCTTTACTACGGCACCCTGGTGCAAACGGGTGAGGCTGCTCATGGGGGCCTGGGCTATCAGGGTGCGAGGACAGATATCAGCCCGTGGGGGTCACAGTGCGTGTCAGGAGTACCCACAGAGCAGCTCTGCACGGCCTACAGAGGCGCACTGCCCAAAAATGAAAACCTGGCCCTTAGACCAAAGACATTAGGGCACAAGAGGCGGCTCTCTGTGTCTTCCTGAACGCCCAGCGGCAGTCGAGACCTCCAGGAGAGGCAGCCACCCCCAGCGGGACCTTCGACAGTGACCTTACCCCAGAGCACAGGCGTCCTCCTGCTGGCTGGCCGCTGTCCTGTCCTGGACGTCTAGGGGCTGGCCTGTGAAGATGGAATACTCCGCCCCTGGAATCAGCCACTTCCGCCTGCTGACGTCGGAGGTGGCCAGTGTGCTGTGAAGACGGGTTTGTGGGCGTTATGACGTCTGTGCTGCCATTTGAAGGGGCACAGACCGGAAATGACCGGTTCTGGAAGAGGACTTGTTCACTCACACAGACACCGAAACCCTCACGCAGCCGCTGCACTTGACACGCGTGAACTCTGCTCCGTGGGGTGAGGGCCGTACTGTGCTGGCGCTGCAGCTTCCGTCCCCTGGCCGCCGGCCTCCAACTGGGGCCCACACCCCTCCCGGCAAGCTTTTGGCCACACCCCCCAGAGAGCTGTAGACACTCTCCAGAGAGAGGACGCCAGAAGCTGGGGCTGCAGCCTAGGACCTTGCCCTGAGCTCCCAGTGCAGTTCCCCAACCACCGCTGATTTCCACTCAGAGTTCATGTGATTCGCAAACTCCAGGCAGAAATGAAGGACCTCCCCAAAACCCTTCTGGCCCTGCCACCCCACCCATCACCCCGTTCTGGGGGTCCCACCCCCAGAATCCCTCGCAAATGCTTCCCTTCTGTCCAGTTCCATGGTTACCAGCCGCCACCGCCCTCCCTGCCAGCTCGGCCACCGCCTACCCGGTCTCTCTGCTTGTACTCACAGCAGGTACATTAAACTGAGAAATCAGATGGCACAATTTCACTTCAGAAAGCCCTCCAAAGGCTTCCCAATGGACTCAGAGTAAACTCCAAAGCCTTGACCATGGCTCAGAGACAGGCACGTATGGGGGGCCTGCGCTTCTGTCTAGGGTGACAGCACTGGCTGGGAACGCTCGGGCCATGCCAGCCTCCACACGGTCCTCCTGTCGCATGGCGAGCTCTCTTCCTGCTTCGGGACTGAGCAGGGCCAGCCTCTCTGTGCAGAGCCGTCCTCCGCCTCCCGCACTGCAGCAGCTCCTCACACACTCCCCTCTCTGCGGCCCGGCCCTCCCCGGAGAGGCCCCCCCGACAGCAGCCTCAGAGTTCCCATTTGTCCTCTCAATGCTCTAGCTCAGCGGCTGACGTAATTTGTTCTTTAAGTAACTCACTATGTTGCCCTGGCTGCTGTGGCTCAGTGGACTGAGCGCTGGCCTGCAAACCGGAGGGTCACCAGTTAGAGTCCCAGGCAGGGCACTTGCCTGGGTTACCGGCCAGGTCCCCTGGTGGGGGCATGTGAGAGACAACCAATCCATGTTCTGGGCTAAAAGACCTGTTACAGTGTTTCAGGCCAGCGTGCTTGTTTTCACACACAATAAAACTGAGCTCCAAAACAAATTAAGCGATCTGCCTACAGTCATGTAGTAGGGCAGAGTCAGCAAATAAAAACATCGTGATCTCCTTACTCCTGATCTGATCCTACCAACTCCTCCTTTTGGCAAATGCCTCTGCTTAAGAGTTTTTATGGCATCTAATAATTAGATGTTTTTACACATCTAAATTCTGTCTTGACACTAGACCCTGACTGACTTATGACTGAGACAGAAGAGCTTGTGAGATCAAGAGAAGGGTGCGTCTATTTCTAGCTTTAGAGATCAAACAGAACCACTTACTTGGCACGGGAGGGCCTCGTGGGGGTTCTGGAATGATGGCGAAGACTCAACATGTTTTCATGCTCCACCTGCTTGACCTGAGCTTCAAGTTTTGAAATCGTTCTAAATCAAAAGCAGTAAGATAAATTTTAGTACATTTCAACACATTTAAAATGTAGCTCAACTGCAAATTAATTATTCAACAGACCCTTCTAGAAAAGGGAAGACAAAGGAGCTGCAAGCCCATAAACCTGTCCACGGCAGAAGCCCCCTGCGAACCCCCCGGGGCTGAGCACAGGCGGAGCCAGTGAGCAGGGCGGCGGACACGGCGAACTGTGTGGAGGGGTGCTCCACGCCCTGCCGCTGCGGAAAGGGGGGCGGAATAAACAGGCTTCACACAGCAAGTAAGAAAGTTATAAATGTGACTACAGATCAAAACACACAACGTATAAATTAAATACAAAATAAATTCAAGTACTCAAATAAACTGTAATTCTAACACGTTTAACTCTAATGTGTATACATTTACACACAAAAAACATACGGGGTCCAGCAGAAGAAACGCCTGCCTGTGGCTGGTAGAGTAATAATATGGTTGTAATAATTTATAATTTTAATTTGAACACCTTACCTAAAATGTCACAGGGTACGCTTGAGTGTGATACTGTTGTGTTACAGAATTACATGCTTATGATTTTATAATAAAAGGTTTTGTGATAAAAAGGGGCACTATTAGTGCGGCCCCCATGCGTAGGCGACACTCTCCCAGCAGAGGAAGCGGCTGAACCCCCAGTAACAGTGCCATTGAAAAGACGCTCCTGACGCTCCAGCTGCGCGGTCAGCTGCCCACACCCCTCGGCCGCTCCTCGGACCCACACCACGTTCAGGGCTCAAGGCCTGTTTTCCAGTCGCCCACAGACAGTAGGTACTGTGGCCAGTTGACTGTTTGAGTATATCTTGCACTCTTCCTGTTCTTTTAAACTTTGCATGTGTCTCCAGCTCGTCTTCGAAACTCAACCTCGCATCTGCCCACCGCGAGGGAGGTCTGAAAGAACAGCTCTACCAGCCCGAGGCGGCCGCTCACGCTGGACCCCAGCCCGCAGCCGGGAGAGCCGCAGAGCAATCCTGCCCCTGCCCTATGGGAAGTCCTCCAGAGCGCAGTAAAATCTCCAAATAAGGGACATTACTATCTCCAAAGACAGAAACATGCTCTGAGGCCAATCAGAAATATCTAATCACCTGCCACAGGGACCATCGATAACTCTATCCCTACCTACCTAAGCAAACCAGGTCACGAATACAGTGCCCACACCAGGTCTTCAAGAAAGCAGATGACCACAACATCGGTGTGAATGCTGTTCTTTTGGGAGCATAAAAATAATTCCATGGCCCCGGCTGGTGTGGCTCAGTGGATTGAGCACGGGCCTGTGCATCAAAGGGTTACCAGTTCGATTCCCAGTCACAGCACATTCCTGGGTTGCAGGTCAAGTCCCCAGCTGGGGGTACATGAGGGGCAACCACACAATGATATTTCTCTCCCTCTCTTTTCCCCTTCCTTCTCTCTCTAAAAATTAATAAATAAAATCTTTAAAAAAATAATTCCATGAACTTGACTGCTTCTTAAAATTCTTTTTGACAATTTACCTATGCTGAGAAAACCCATAATATTTGGGGAAATGCACACCTGTCAGGCCCGACCTCCAGTATATTCTGATCATTTACAAATCTCCTTCAGCTAAAATTAAACGCATTTCTATGTTAAAGATAAGGATAAAATCTAATCTCAAAGTGCTTTAAAATCCTTAAACACTTTCTTTTCATCACTTTCAATACAGACACTCATTTAAGTGCTGAAATGACAATTAGAGAGGTGTCTGCTTATTAGTAAGATAACACACTTACCTTTTCAAATCAGAAATCTGAGTCTGTGCATCAAGCAATTTATTCTCTGTTATATTTAATGTATCCTATGAAAAACGAAGAAAAATTCAGCAAGCTGTAAGATTAGTCAAGTGTAGTCCCTTTATTTAAAAATGCAAAATACAAAACACCAGAAAGATACTCAGCAAGCCTGGCGCCCAGCAAGGGCCGCAGACGCAGTGCAAGGGACAGAGCGAACTGAGCCCCGGCGCACGCGTGCGCATGCGCACGGACAGCGGCGTGCAGCAGGGAGCGCCCGCTCCGCTCCGCTGGAGGAGGAACGACCCGGGGCTAGAACGCTAAAGGGGGCATATTTCACCACAGACTTGACAGAAGTCTCAGTACAGGGCAAAAGCAACCCAGCGACGACAGATTTCAGATGCAAGGACCCGGGCGGCCAGGCGCGCCTGTCACTGCCCCTCGGAGACCTCCGCACTGCACATGACGCAGCCTAAACGCTCAGCCCCCCGACCGCACTGTTGTGGGTCTCACGGAAAATAAATGCATTTTCAAACAGAGCTTTCATTAGAAATTCAAACATAATCCGCAAGCTCAACCCCACAAAAAAATCAGTGCTTTGAAAAACAAAACTTTATATTTAAATAGTATTATTTGCATCTGCATGGTATCTTAATCTTTCTAAAAATTTCATCTCAACCCATCTCAAATACAATAGCCATTCACAAATACTTGTCGCATTAGCAGATCCAGCACTCGCAGGGGCCGATGTTTGAAAACAAGCCCGTCACAGGGAGGGTGAGTGAGCGCCCAGTTCCGAGAGCTACACGGGGACGGGGGAGGGGCTGGAGGGGGAAGGAGGGGCCAGAGCCCCCGTTTCCAGCCCGGGGTTCGGGGTTCCGCGCCCGCCGCAGGCCCGAACCGGAGCACCGAAGCACCTACCTTCACCCGGGCGTGCTCCCGCCCCAGGGACTCGTACTCCCCCAGCAGCTGCGGGAGAGACAGTAAACCACACAATTAATTATAGTACCGACTGAAGGGTACGCCACAAAATAACCGCCCACACTCTAAAAATGCCAGCATCATGACAGAGAAAGGTTAACACAGTGTTTCAAGTTCAAGGCCACTAAAGACGAAGCGAAGGCGAGGGACGACACTGGGCTGGGAAAATGTCATAAAGGGGCAGCTGGGCACGGACCGCATCGCTCTCCGATGGCCGCACTGTTCCAGCTGCGCTGTGGCTGTGGGCGAAAAGGCCCTGGCTCTCAGGAAATACGTTCTGAAAGCTAAGGGTGAAGGGCCCGCCGCCTGCCGCCTGCCCCCACACCCTCCGAGGAGGATGGCGGTGTGTGTGAGTGACAGGGCGGGCACAGCACCGTGTTGCTGTCTGCCCCTAGGGAAAGGAATGGCAGGTCTGGAGAGTTTTCCATAAGTTTACATTTATTTCAAAGAAAAATAATTTCAGTTCATACCTTTCAGCAGTATTTTAAAAGATTAAAATGTATTTGCATTGTTCTGTTTCGAACTGTCACATACTCTTTCTTGCTAAGTTAGTTCCACAGAGCAGAGGTACCAGCCGAAAAGCGTAATAAAATAAGGCACTTTATTTTAAAATAGCTACGTGAAACTTCTGGTTAGAGAAGACACATGTATCACAGGTGTTTCTCTTTACGAAGCCATGAAAGAGAAAACAGGAGCAGTGACAGCAACAGGTGCGAAAGGTCAGTGACGACACGGCAAGCAAAGGAGGCTGAACCGGGGGTGCTGATGTCGAGGAGGCCGCTCCCATGACCCTGGGGGCGCAGACCTGAGTGCCGCCCCAGCGGTGGACAGGCCGGAAGCGCAGGGCAGAGAACAGGGGACTGGCCGGACATCCTCAGCAGAGCGGTCGGAGCCCAGGACCCTCCCGGCCATCCCACCGTGGACCGCTCCGCCAGGCAACGGGACACAGGCGACACGAGCGGGAGGAAGACGCTCTGGGAGCCCAAGGGCAACAGGGAGGGCGGCAAAGGGCTGAAGAGAAGTGACGGGGACAAGTCTTCAGAACGAAGCAGCTCGCCTCCCCCCCCTCACTGCCCCCCGAGCCTCAGCACTCCGAGTTTCTGTAAGTCTGAAACCATTCTAAACACCAAAGTAGTTTTTTTAAAGTAACATGTGACTGGAAACTAAAGTTTTCAGACAGGGAAGGTCTCCAAGTTTGTGTCCAGGCCTCCTGCTTCTCGGGGGCTGCACGACGGCAGAGAGGAGGGAGAGAGCTCCCAGGGCGCGGGCAGGCCCAACAGCACCCGCGGCCAGGCCTCCGGGCAGCCGCGCGGCCTGCAGCAGGGGCGGCGGCGGGGCGGGAGGAGCAAGGGCTGGGCACAGGGAAAACTCAGCAGATTTCAAAAACCAAGGCAATTATCACTTCTAGGAAAAATAAAAATTCTAAGAGAAAGGAAATGTAATCACTGTACACCATAGCTTAGCTATCAACAGTATTTACAGACATAGGAAATACTGAATCTTGCCATGGCTGGTGGCTCAGTGGATTGAGCGCCGGCCTGCAAACCAAAGGGTCACTGGTTCGATTCCCAGTCAGGGCACATGCCTGGGTTGCGGGCCAAGAGGCAACCCACAGATGCTTCTCTCACACGTTAATGTTCGTCTCTCTCTCCTTTCTCCCTTCCACTCTCTCTAAAAATAAATAAATACAATCTAAAAAAGAAAAAAGAAATACTGGATCCTGACCTAACTAGAAATGACAATATACCGTATTTCAAACGGCAGACACACCGACCAGAAATCACACATCGTTTTCTTGATGACTGCAAGGGAAAGCATGCCGTCGCTAACTGAGGCGCGACACGGCGGAGTGCAGACGCAGACGCAGACGCAGACGCACTCCCGCTCCAGAGCTGCTGGAGCACAGACAGGCCTCCTGACATCAGCGTGACCCACGGCCCACATCGAGAGGAGGGAAGGGGTTTGCGTCAGGGGCCCGGGGTGAGAAAGCGAAGCTGTAACAACCGCCGTGAATGAACGCACGAAAGAGAGAGCCTTGCGCTGACGGGAGTCAACAGTGTCTCTGATGTCTGAAGTGACAGGAAAGAAAGGAAGGAGTCAGGCAAGTTTGGTTTTCAGAAACATGGAGAAAAACCGGAGAAGAAATGAAGGGACTGAGAGTGGCGGCCTGTTGGGAGCCGTCCTGCCTGGTTTCAGAAGCTGTAACGCCCCCAGGGCTAAGGCTGAGTGAGTGACCTTCGGACCACAAGCCACTAAGGAGACAAAGCTTATCTCCCTGGCGGGATGGGGGGGGCCCACCTCTGCTCTTACTTCACCCTGCCTGGCCCCCAATGCTTCATCGGTCAGCCAATGACAGGTAAGACTCCCCAAGGGAGGGATGGGCTAAGACAGGCACGATCACAGAGGGCCCGGGGAAGGACTTGGGGGCTACAGAAAAAGGGCGTGATGGACCCTCACCCCTTGGCTTTGACATAGCCTGAGTCCTCATTCTGTCTGCAAGAAGTCTCCTAATCTCTTGGCTGCCTTACTTCCCCTTCCTGACTTAAGCCTGAAACAATGCTGGTGGTGGGTGCCGCCCTGTGCTGGAAAGGGTGGGTTCCCTAGTGTGATCAGGCCTAAGAAAGAATGCATAAAATCCTGTGAAGTCTACTTTGCTAATACCCTCAATTTAAATAATAAGGGACCAAGCAGGAAGTGAGTTTGTTCCCCAAAGTTTTATGGCCCTTTAGCTATCTGACCCTGACTCAAAATAGGTCCTCAGAGTTCTCTGAATATTATCTATTGTTGAATCATTTCTGCCTGACAATGATTGATGAGCTTTATTCCTATGCAAATTGAACCCAATAAAAGCCTGTCAAGGCAAGGGTCAGGGCGCCCTCCTCTTGAGAGAGTGGTCATGCTGTCCCTTTTCCTCTGCAGGACTTGGTAGTCCGGGTGAATGTCTCCTCTCACCCATAACGCCTCGGACACTGTGGGCTGGTGTGACAGTGGTCCCCCCAACCCCCACCAGGGCAGAGAACTCCGAAGTGAAAAGGGGAGGAGACTGTTTCTCACATGACACTTGACTGTTTAAACCATCCACGGGTATTACCACCATGAAAGTACACTTTAAAACCCAAAGCAACAGGACTCAAACGTAAAGCTATTAGGAAGAAGCTTTCAATAGCCAAATTACTTTTAGGTTTTTTTAGGTACCATGACAAAGGATATTAAAAGAAACTTAGAAAAAAGTATACAGCCTGAAACCTAGTCCAGTTTCAGTGATATACAAATCCAATTTTAGGTGAAATTAAACCCAAAAGAAAAAATTCAGTCAGTCCTGTTCTCGATCTGGTTCGTTTCACTCTGCCTCCAAAGTGGCCTAAGGGCGTGGGTGGGTGGGAGGGAGTGACGCCCCAGTTCTGAAAGCTACGGCTTCCTGCTTCAAGCAAGATAAGTGCCTCCTGACTCCCTCCAAAGGGGGTGTGTTTGCAGCTGCAGTGAAGTTATGTAAAACAAAAATGAATGTGGGGAAAGTCATACGAGCTTGTAAAAGTACGGTATCTGAAGTTACTGCAGCCAGCCACTTACATCTTGGAACATTTTGTTTTCCTGTTTCAGCCTGGCGTCCTTGTCATCGGAGAGTTTGTAAGCATTCTCAAAGGCTTCTTCCAGGTCCTGCAGCCGAGCTTTCAGTCGGCTGATGGTGCTGTCCTTTTCTTTACTACTCGTTCGCATTTCCTCAATCCGCTCCTGCAGAATTTTGGAGGCACTGCTGGCTGCACTGAGGCGCTCTCTGAAATCACTCTACAAAACACAGATGAGGGTAATAAATCGTTTTCCATAGAAACAGATGTCTTGTAGCAGCTAATAAATTGTGGGCATTAAACTGTAAAAGCAAAGCAATAAAGCAAAACATAAACTGGAAATCAACAAGTTGGATGTTTTGTCATAGCCTGGGATGGGGACTAGGAAGGGTGGTGACCGCGAGGCTGTCACTGGGCGTGGATGGGAAGCCACCGTCTGAGGTATTCTGGCCCCAGGACTCGCAGTGTGTCTGGCCCAGGCCCGACCGGGGGTCAGGAGACGGCAGCGTCCGGGGCTGACAGCTGAGCAGTGTGCGGCTTCTCTGTGAGTGAGAGCGACGTTCTCCAACGGACTGTGGTGGCAGCTGCACAAATCCGTGAATCTGCTGCACACCACTGAGTTGTACACGTTATAAGGGTGAGTTTTATGATATGCAAATTATGTCCCAATAAAAAAATTAAAATTGTAAAGGATAAAAGTTTATAGTATCCCAAGAAGCTGACAGCCCTCAAAGTATAACCTTTACAATAAGACGTCCAAAAGGAGAGGACATAAAACACAAAACCAACGTTTTTATGAAAACGATTCATCTGCCTCTAAAGAGTTCATAAACAGGCTTACTGTTTCTAACATGAAGAAACTAGAACAGCAACAACACAGAACCCTACTCACCACTTCTCTTTCCAGTAAGTTATTCGTACTTTCAAGTGTCCTCACTCGACCCGTGGCTTCGTTCAGAGCACCGTCTAACTGGCTGCACCTGGGACCATAAATCGAAAGGAAACGGTTGGAAGGTCAAGTCCTCTCCCTGACGAGGGTCCTGTAAATCTCAGGACCCCCCAGGCAGCACACAGCACCAGCTCCATGTCAGCCAAGACGCAGGAGGTGTTCCGTAAAATGCATGCCAATGAACCTGATGGCAGCAGAGGATCCAGAGAAAACCATGATATAAAAAGATCCCTGGGAACTAGAGCGAACCAAGCGGGTGTGAACAGACACCTCTTGCACACCCGAGTTCGCAGCAGCGTCGTTCGCAGGGGCCAAGCAGCAGCCCCAGCGCTGCTTGAGAGGGTGGCTGCACAAACAAAATCCAGTGCATAAGTCTACGTGTGTGTGTGATGGGATACTAGTACGTGCTGAAAAGGGAGGAAACCGTGACACAGGCTACAACATAGGTGAACCCCGAAGACATCAGGCTAAGTGACATGAGCCAGTCACAAAACTCCAATATTGCACGATTCTTCTTACACAAGCCACCCAGGGGAGTCAGATCCACAGAAATTCACAGAAGGTAGAATGATGGCTGCCAGGGGCTGAAACACTGATAAAACTGTTCTCGAAAGAAACACCAACAGTTACGTGTAGGTGTGTTGACTGTATTGCTCTGCTTTCATTATCACACTGATTCTGCTTTGCCAGAGACCTCTCCCCCATCCCCGAGTTCAGCCACACAAGGTGACAATCAGCTACCCCCGCGGGGCTACAATACTACTATTGGTGGTCCTATATGCAGTCCTGGTGGGATTCTCCAATTTGCAACTTCAAGTTTGAAAAACCTGCCGTGTGTGCAGACCACATAATTGGTGTTCGTCTCAGGTTAATCATTCCTGCAGACCGCGTGCTCACAGCCCCCAGTTATGTCTCTGTCGTCCTCTGGCACACACGGCTTTAGGCTGTGAGCCGCATCTCATCCCTCCAGGGGCAGCGCCAGAAAACCATGCAACGCCGTCACCTGCGTGCTACTGCCACATCCACTCCGGCACTGTCCGGTATTGCCATGGCCTAAAGCCGGGACTTCCACCTGGCTCCCCTCCACTCTCTCACTGCTTTAAGTGCTCCTAGCAGCTTCCAGTCATAAAAATGTTTTCATTAGCCATCAGCTACTCTGTGCTGTGAATGCTAGGCCTAACAAGTGCTCCTGATGGCTAACTGGGCTCGAATTAAAAAAGAGAAAGAGCCTAGCAGCCATTGCTGTACAAGGGCCTCCCATACAAGCGGCACTTTGCGGAGAAGCCTGCCCCGTGCTTCTGCCAGCCGAGCCAGCTCTTACGCAGGCGCTCCTGGAGTGTTTTTCCACCAAGGGGACTGGGGCTTTCCCCCATCCAATTAGAGCTGTGCAGCCCTAACCTGTAAGAGTCGCTCTACTCTGACCAATCAGGATAGTGCCTCTGGGCCAATCAAACTGTGACAACTCAGCATCCTCATTTGCATGAGAGCAGACCAATCAGGGAGCAGGGGCGGAGACTTCTGTCTATATAAGCCAGCTCTTCTCTAGGTTGGAGAACACTTTCGACTGAAGACTGCTGTTGGCTGGGTGGAGGTGAAACAGTGACTGAGGCCTTCTGGGGGCAGATTTCCCAGCCATGCTATGTTACTGTTAGGCTGTTTGTACTAAATAATTTCTTTCTTCTCCACACCCCAAATTGACACCCAAAACCACCAGCTGAAAGCGCCCTCTTTGGCACCCTCTCTTTAACCTAGCAAGGTCTACTGATGAGCGTCTTTCAAACTTGTATTTATCAACAGGAAGTACCTGCGGTTGTCTTTGCCTTCTGAAGCAAAAACAAAAAACTTATCCTAGCTTATCTTTTTTGTCCTAGAAAACAGACCTAAAACCAAACACACAAAAAACTTAGGCCTGGATTTTTTTCAGGCTCTTTTTCAAATTATTTCTCTCTACCCGCGCTCCCACCACCAAGAGCGGAGTGGAAGCTGCAGGCGCCCGGCAGAGCCCGCCCGCCCGCCCGCCACAGCGGCCCCGCGCTGCTGCTGTGCGGCTCGTTTCCCCAGCGTTCTGCACGCCAGCTGCTCGTTGGACCGGGAGATGTCGGTTCCCTCCTGAACCGTTTTCGAGGGGCATAGTCTTTTTTGCGCAGGAGAAGTCTTTGCTGTCATCTGGACTGTAGAAGCCTGCAATCTAAGTCCTGTCTAATTGGAAAGTGCATTGCAATGGCGGTATTGTACTAACTGAAGCATCTGATTTTGTCAGTTATTCCCTTTAAAGTGGGTGTAACGCTATCCCTGATGCAGAGCCATTCTCCCCCGTGTTCCTGTGTTTCTATGGCTGGTGTTTTTTAACAGGATAATTGCTTCCACGGATTCAGGAGTGTTTAGGTATAAAAAAAGGTTGAGAACCACCCCAGGACATTAGTCATTGACTTTTCATTAGGGACCCACGTGCAGCACTAACCCCCCTGGAAGCGACATTCCTCTACACAGACAAAGTCGGCTCGACTGCTCGGGTGCTCCGCCCACAGGAAACAACTGTCCTTCTGTCAGCTGTACTGTGTCTACAGAAGGTTGTTCAAATCTGTAAACAATTACTTAGGCTAGTATGTTTTTGGTGTTAAAATTTTTAAGTCTGAGGCACATGCTTTCATATTGTTTTATCAACAAAATATATTATACTTTGGGGAAAAAAATATATCCAAGTTGGAGACCCTAACAGTTAAATTATATATTTATTTTTAAAGATTCTATTTTTTTTTTTCTTTTAGAGGGAGGGAAAGGGAAGGAGAAAGAGAGGGTGAGAAATATAGCTAGGTTACCTCTTCCACACCCCCAACTGGGGATCTGGCCCGCAACCCGAGCATGCGCCCTGACTGGGAATCGAACCAGTGACCTTTCAGTTTGCAGGGTAAAACTCAACACACTGAGCCACAGTCAGGGCACAGTTAAATTTTTTTTTTTTTTAACTATTATTACATTTTAAATTTTACCTGTCTATGAGAATTTGATTTGTTTTCTTCCAATCTTCAACTGCAGCAATTTCTTTTGCCTCCAATTTCTGTTTTAAGCTGTGTATTTCTGACTCATAATAAGCCCGAAGATCTGCTATGTGTCGGGCGTGCTTCTCCTTCAGGTTCTGCCTAATGCTGTGGGCGGGAGCAGAGAGAATGTGTGAGGCAAGTCCCTCCTCATTCTCTCTCCCAAAAGAGAAGCCAAAAACAGTCATTCTCCTGAACAAAAATATAGCCTTTTTTCTTAGTATACTCACAGAAAATATAAATACGTTAATTACAAGTAGACAACTATTAAAGTGAAAACATACATGGATTATTTAATTTTTAGAAGGTCTACCTTAAAAATGCTATTTCTTTAACTTAAGATTTTACATGTTACTGAAGTTCAGTAAAAATCATGTTCATCGTTTAAGCAGACACCATAGAAAATCTATTAACATTGCAAGCCACCCACTGAAATACATACTTAGACAACATCACAGGATCTTCCAGGGAAGCCAATGAAATGCATTCTGGGACACTGTTGGCTGTACCTGGAAGCTGGGACTGACTGACTGAGGCTGCAGTTACCATGACACTGTCTTCTTCTTCCACAGTGTTGACCGAGGTGCCGTGACTAGTGACAGTATAAACCGAGGGAAAGGTGGAGCTGGTCCTGCTCTCATTTGGGAACGTGTGGTTCCTCCACGAGTCCGCCGGTGAAGCTTTGGCATGGGACGGGTATTTCGGGAAGCCAGACAGCTGAGAAGGGACATTACTTGCTTGTGAAAAGGAGTCTATGTCCGAGTGACCAGACGTGGGCTCCAGAACAGAGTCCGGCGAGAAGGACAGTCTGTCATCGACAGCACTCAGAAAGCCAGGCGGCTGAATCCCTGAAACCTGCTGGTGTGGCCGCAGGTGTAACGTCGGATCTAGAGTCAGGACCTGGAACGAGACAGGTGGCAGTAAGGTCCCTCCCTCAGCTCTCAGGGAGCTGAAGTGGGTGGGCTGAGGTCCCCGGGGAGAACAAAGCTACAGGACAGTCAGGATCACAAAGCCGCTGCATTGGCACCCAGCGGGGTGCCGACAACTGTACCTCGGGCGGCCGGTTTGGGTTGGAAGCAGAAGTGAGATCCCTCTCGGGTAACTGCTTGTCTTCCTTTTGCCTTTTATGATAAATGTCCTTCAGTGATGGCAGCTTCATCTCATGACTAGTGTTAAACTTAAAGATATGGAACAAAGTTACTTAAATGGTATTATCAATGATGAAAAAGTTTACTGGTATCAAGATCAACACCATAAAGAGATTTTAAAAAGATTTTAAATAAACTGAGACTCTGGATGTCAGATTTATAGTAACAGTTTGGAAGTCAAAACCTCTTAGAATGAGTCTCCCTCACAACGAAAAGCCTTCATAGCCCCTAGCAATGAACGTTAAAGGGCCACTGGAACCTAGTGCGTCAGCAGCCGGGAATACGTCCACAGGAGAAAACCCTCGGCAGCCCCTGCTCAAAGCAGGAACCGAGTCCCGGGGTAAGAACAGACTTCAGAATGGAGCAGTGCGGCGGGCGAGAGCGCCTCTCGCCAGATTCATTTCCTGAAGCTCAAGGGACAGCGTCAAGAGGTGGGGCTCCTCCCCCAGGCAGTCGCATCGAGGTCACAGCTGACAGCTGGCGAAGTGTCTCTGCCGCCCGACCCCAGGGCTTCGCGAGGCCAACAACACTGCGGGGCGGTCTAAGCTCCAAGTATTGGAACTCAGGCTTCGGTCATGTTGAGGTGGGAGCTCCTGCAGGGCGCTGTCCCTGCTGGGGGCCTGGGTGACGGGGCTGGAGTTGCCCTATTCAGGGCTCACGGCAGTTGGCACTAGCTGCCACTTGCCACCACGCTGATGACTTCTTTTCTCTTTGTATTTTCACATCTCTGAAAGGAGGCCTCTTATAATTCAAGGCACCTTACGACTACTGCCAGTCAAGTGGCAGTGTGACGTAACTGTCACTGCCCGCTCATAAGCAACTATCAAAGCCATCGAAACTGGCCACACAAGTGTCCCAGAACTCCACCAGAACCCCTGATACCTGCTGTTGAAGGGACAGCGACTCAGACACGCTGAGCAGCAGCACCGGCCCCCCCCAACCCGCCCCCGTCCGTCATTCAAAGGCAGGCCGGCCCCAGGACCCGCTCCGAGGGGCGAGGGGCGAGGCCTGGCTCCAAGGCTTCCTGTGCTTTTCTCCAGAAATGCCGAGTCGCCAAGGAAACAGAGCGTGGGAACCACAGAGACCAAGGCTGTAATGAAGAGAGGAGGGCAAGCCTCTGCGGATGAGGAAGTTCTCTCCGATTTATTTCACCTACACTTTGCTGTTCACGTATTACTATGTGTAAGGCTTATGTGGTAAAAATCTATGTTTAATTTCAAGCTCTTTCTATAGAAAAAAAAAGAAATCCTAAGTGGTAAGAAAGCACCGTGCCCATCTCCGTACGTTTTCTTCTTGAGAGCCTACGAAACAGGAAGTCGTAACTCTATCTGGGGGCCCCTCAGAGCCCACAGACACAGGACTCAGGACTGCCGTCTCGGGGAATCAACACACAGGGAGCCCCGGGGGCACAAAGCCCACCCAGCCTCCCAGCCCACCCAGTCTCACGTCCCACCCTTCCTTTCTCCCTGGGTTTATCTGTCCCTCTTCTGGCTCCCTTCCTGAGGGGGGACATGTCGGTTTCTGCCCCTCTCTGGCCTCTGACGTTTGCAAGCCTGCAGGCGTCTGTCCATGCCTGTCACTGGGGCTCCCGGCTCTCCATCACTGTAACTGGGTCTCTCCTGTCCCCAACCGACTCTTCTCTCATCCCCTGATCAGAACACAGACGTGAGGTGTATACCTCAACTTAACGTATTGGAGAGGTTGTTTCCGTGCTCTGAAATGAAATACTGACTTTTCTCGCTGAAAGAAAATTAATGCCGCCAACTGACTTGCTCAGAGTTAGAATACAAACGGAGCAGTGGGAGGAGCGACAGGATGGAAAGTCCAGCAGGTCTGAGAGCAGGGGAGAAGTGTGTCTGTGGACCTACTGCCGTATCTAGAACAGCCGGACGAACCCCTCCGTCCGCTGCACAGAGCATGCACCGGGCATGTCCGACCCCATCAGTTCTGCAGCCTCTTCCCTAAGAACACACAGGGACAGAATCTGGGAGCAGGTGACCACAGTGAGAGCCCATGCTTGTTTCTCTCCCAGAAACTGAAAACCACAGAATGTACGGCGACAGCAAGGGCTCACCCACATCTGTTAATGCAAACACACCCCAGGCGGTTTCAGTTACCTGGCTTGCTGACACTCCGGAGGAGGGGGGCACCGCAGGCGGGTCTGCAGCCACAGGCACAGAGTGGGGCCCGTCCTTCTCCTGCAGCTCCCAGTGCGTCAGGCCTGCGAGCGGCACACAGGGGGGG
>PVIA01007406.1:66692-83929 GCA_004024845.1 Tonatia bakeri | reverse complement strand
GTAATGGGAGGGAGGTAGGGAAGGGGGGTGGGAGGGCTTGATTGAGTGGGAGGTGGGGGGATGGGAGGACTTGAATGGGAGTAAGGGGGTGAAAACTGTACTTGAACATTCATTTAAATAAAAAAAAAAAGAAACTTCAGAAAGCAGCTACCACCCCTAAGCCTAGGGGGACAAAAAAAAAAGTGGTTTCCAACCCCACTGGGTGAGGAGAAAGGACCACTCCCTCAGGAATTGGGACTATGGAATAATGAAGATAGCTAATTCCAGAGGCCTCCCTTAGGAAAATGAAACAAAAGGAGAAAGGGTAAGAGAAGGAGGAAATGCTGCTTCTCATCTCCAACCTCCTCATCTTTTATCAGCACCTCCCTATTTCTTTTGGACCGTTTTGGGGTTCTTATGAGCTATTGTTGAGTCTGCCTTCTTTCCAGGAGAAAGTTTTCATTTTCCCCTTCCTGCAACAGCTATAGCTCACTTCCCCTTTATAAAGTCCACCGTCCCACTGAACCTGTGCTTCTTCTAACATACATGTGGTTTTGGCCCAAAGCTCCAGAGAGTCAGAATTTGTTTTTAATATGGCAGCTGCCTGTCACGTAGAGCTTCACTATCCTGGAGTGAAGACTCTAGCCTGCATTCTTTGATATTAAGGTAAAAGAAATATTTGGCTACGTCAGTCAATAAGTGTTTGGAGGAATTGTTTGGTCCTGTACTCTATAGAAGTCAAGGTTAATTTTCTTACCTGCGAGACCAAAATGGAAGAGGCACTGCTTATTTCTCAAAAACTCACCCATGTTTATGTATTGCATAATAGTGAATACAACAGATATTTTTACTGGATATCAGACAATCCAGGCCAATTCAAGTATGTAGTGCCAACAGCACACATAATATGTTCTAGATACTACAAAGAAGAAAGCTTCAGCCTTTTGGGAACATTCAATCAGATTGAATCATATTCATCATAATAGTGATAATGTAAACTAAGACGAGCACAATACTTCTAAGCTTTCCATACATAAAATTATCTCATTTTCTCAAAACCACCCTGTGAAGTAGACAGTATTGCCACTTTACAAAGAGGAAAGTGAGCCCAGAGAGTCTAGGTGACTTGTCCAAAGTCACACAGCAGATAAATTCCAAAGTTTAGATTTAAGTGTTGGTCTGAGTTTAAAGGTCAGCAACTTGTACTCTGCTCCATGGTACATGAAAAGGCATCTAAATGAATGTAGGAGGAGTGAGGGCCCATAGGCAGCCAGAAATGGGGGAGGTCAGTGCAAGATGAAGTCAGTGGTCACAATTCTGGGATGATACAGTTGAGGCTGCACTCTGAGAAATGGATGGCATTTGGAAATTCAGAGTGTAAAGAGTAGGCATGGCAATGAGAGATCCACATTTGAGAACTAGAAGTGTGGGACCTCAGAGATCACACAGTTATTTACCCCATGATAAAATGAAAATTCACTGCATTTAAGAGATGTGCAAGGCCATTCAAGTGGTTAAATGCAGAATTTCGATTAGATTTCAGGGTTTCTGACCCCAGATCCCTTTTTGCTTATCCCCGGCTCCAGGGTAATAAATAGACTAGAACCAAGTTTCCAAGAAAGCATCCAGAACATCATTCTTTCCCTAGGATTTCTGGGATTCACATCCATGAGTTGATCCTATCCCATCTCACAGTGCCAGTCATGAGATCAGGGAGCCTTATCTTCTCCTTGTGCAGCATGGGCTTAGGACATGAGCAAACCCAGGTTTGGATCTTACACCAATGTTTACATGCCATGTGACCTTGAATAAATTTTCAGCTTCCCGGATGTTTGTGCTTCTATCTGTAGGAGAGCTTAATACAGCCTGTTCAGAAGATGACTGTGGGAATCAAATTAGGCATTAAAAAGAAAAGTCATAGTAGAGGCTCAGAAAATAGTGGGATTGCTGGTTGTCTTGGTAGTGAGGGTTCTATTGCCATTGAACAATAAGAGAACCAAAAGGCAAAAGACTAAGAAAGAGAATAAAGGGGAAATGGTTACAGAAACCAAATAATCCACATGATATGTTTAATATAACTAAGGATTATATAGCACCTCACAGCACAAGAACAGGCACCATCTCTCTTCCTGTGAGGTAGACTTCACTGAAACCCCTTTCACAGGCAAGCAAACTGAAGCATGGGATGTAGGAATGATTTGCACAAGGTTGAGGTCCCATAGCTGGTTAGTGAGAGAGTGGACACTTCAAACTGGGCCTCCTCCTCCTAAGCCTATGCTGATAAGGAAAATGCAAAGTAGGGAACTGCCAAAGGTTGTAGTGCAATCTCAAAGACAGTTGCAAGGTCTGAACCAGGTTGTTGGGGACTGTAAGGCAAGAAGCACAGGTGTGATGAATTTCCTGGAGAAAAGGGCTTCAGTGTATGATAAAGGGCAGAACCAGGAAGAATAGAGGTTTTAGGTCTAAGGGAAAGAACAAAATTAAGTATATAGAGTGTGTGCCTGTGTGTGAGTGAGAGAGAGACAGAGATACAGAGAGATTGAGAGAGACTATGAGTGTCACCAGCCAGGTTTCCCAGGAAGCAAACTTGGAGACTGAGTTTAGCATGCAGGATGTTAATTGAGGAGAGACCTTGGAATCAACATCTGGGGAAGGGAGGGAAAGGAAGGAGGAGTAGAGAAGAAATGGAGCTGACAAGCTACTGTGAAGTAGTCCTGGTGACAGCTTTGGCCAACTGAGTTGGGAGCTGTGGAACTAAGTTCTTCAGAGATGGGTTGAGAAAGCCAAAGCATTATAATTCTGTATCAGTCACTATATATGAGACATTCAGCAAGGGGCACCGCCTTGGGTGAGGTGCTCTTTGCTGCGAAGGCCATCCCTGAAAGGCTCACAGCCAAAGGGTGTTCACTTCCATTGCTGACACTCCTAGAAGCTGGGCAACAAGTTCTTCCCTGATGGAGATGGGGTTGGCTAATTAGTGGGTGCACCAAACTGTGTAACCGTGTAGGTGTGAGAGTGTTTACATTTGAGTGAGAGTGGGTGGTTTGCATGTGTGTGTTCTCTGCCCTACCAGTTGGACTTGTGTTTCTGCACAAAATTCCCATGAGAGCCATTCACCATCCAGCTTCACTTTCTGTGACAAGCTTACCCACAGAGGAACCCAAGATTAAGGCCCAGAGCCACTCACTAGCAGCTGGCAGGATAGAGACTCTGAGTTGGGACCTGAAAGCAAACCATGTATGGCAGCCAAATGTATATGCAAGAACATGAGAAGACACCCTGCTGGAAAGTGACTTAAGGACATTGAACCCTGAGAAAACAGAGAGAAATGAGAGTGATGAGAAAGAAGAAGAGACATACATGTATGATGAGACATAGAAACATGGAGACACAGATTCACATAAAGGAAATAAGATTGCAGGAGTCCACAGATTGATGATAGATAGAGAGAGATAGAGGACACAGAGAAAGAGACCAAAAACCCAGCAAAGAGAGATGCAGAGAGAACAAATAGAGAAAGACACAGTGAGCAAAGACAGAGAGACATGTAAGAGACAGAAGTAACAAAGAAAGGGTCCTCGATCTCTTCCCCTCTAAGATGAGGGGCTGGGCCAGGTGATGGCTAGGCTCCTTTCCAGCTCTCTGATTCCATACATTTGGAAACTTCTGGTTTTAATTCAAATATCCAACAACTTTACTCTCCCCTCTATCTAGAGGCCACAGCATGAGAAAAATGTTCCTGTGTAAGAGCTGATAGAGAATTTTAGAGAAAAATTCTGGGTTAAGAAGTCAAAGGACATTGGAATCAAAAGGGTCCTTGGAGATACTAAAACCACCAGACTCCTTAATATTATAAATGAGAACACTAGAAAGAACTAAACTGGCCCTGCCTTTTTGCTTCTTTGAAAGATATGATTGGACAGCACTTGTTAAAACATATTAGAATGATAAAGTATGTAGTTGTTGTGTTTAAAGAAAGTTAATTTTAGCCCCACCTGCTGTATCTCAGTGGATTGAGCAGCAGCCTGTGAACCAAAGGGTCGCTGGTTCGATTCCCAGTCAGGGCACATGCCTGGGTTGCAGGCCAAGTCTCCAATAGGGAACACATGAAAGGCAGCCACACATTGATGTTTCTCTCCCTCTCTTGAACTCTCCATTCCTCTCTCTCTAAAAATAAATAAAATTTTTTTAAAAAGAAAGTTAATTTTAGTGTTTTCCACTCAATTACAAACTGTGGTAAAACATATATTTGCCATTCCTTCCCCTCCCACAATGAACCATGCGTCAGAGTATAGCCTTTTCTGTGGAGTCCTCTCCCACATTAACTTGGCAATTGGCCACTTGGTGACTGGCTTTGGCCAGTGAAATACTCGCAAGCATGAAGCAGGCAGAAGCTTAACAAGCGCTTGCACGTTGGAGCTTGCACTCTTAATACATACCCTTTTGGAACCTAGCTGCCATGCTGGGAGAAGTTCAGGCCATACGGAGAGTCCACATGGAGGAGAACTGAGGCTCTGGACCACAGCCCCTACTGAGCTCCCACTTGCCAGTCACATGAGTGTTCCATCTTGGAGGTAGATCTTTCAGCCACAGTTGAGCCACCCCAGATGATGCTGCATAAATTAGAGATGATCCTTCCCCACCTATCCCTGCTCAAATTGCTGAATTGTGGGCAAATGACTGTTGTTGTTTTAAGCCAGTAGTGATTAGGTGGCTGGTTACCTAGCAATAGCTAGCTGGAATATTTCATTCATGCTCAAAAGAGTCTGGTCCCTCTTCCTGGGTCTGACAGAATCCCTAAGGCAGTCTTCATACTGCCTCATAGAGTTTATTCTAGGGATTCGGTTGAATGCTTCCAATGCTATTCATGTGGAGCATAAGAACTGCTTAAGGGTTTCCAAATTCCACCTTTGCAGTGATGCATAGGTAGGTTCTCTGTGTATGTATCTTTTTTTTTTTGAAGGTTTGTTTTCTTTCCCAAGATAAATACCTATTTTCATATATAAGCGAGGGTTCATGAGATAGAGTTGATATATGGAAAGGCTCTATAGTTTGCTTGCTTATCAGGTGCTTATAGGGTTTAAATGCATCAAGGTTCCAAACCTAAAGGTTAATGTTTTGACACTGAGAATCCATCAGTCAGGGGATGAGTATGGGGGAACAGCTTGCATTAATTATTACTGACTCTTAATTTGAATCAATGAAAGTGCCAGAATGACGGAAGTGCTTGGATTGAATAATAATTAGCAAGGCTTACATGGGCCTGAACAAAGAGTTGCAGGGGAGGGGGACAGAGTCTTCTGACAGAGAATGGGTTAGGGAGTCAGTGCTGGGCCTGTACAGGACAGAAAAGCAAGACTTATGGCCAGAGACCCTCGGCTTTGGCCAGAGGCATTAGGGGAGGTTGAGAGGAGAAGAGACCCACAGGGCAGAGAAGAGCAAGGCTGAGCTGACACTTCATGGGTCTGGGCTGTGGGAGAACGCAGTCTCTGAAGTATCGCTAGTGTTTCTGAGCAAACATGACAGTCAAAACCACTTGGTTTCTTAGTGTGCCAATTGTTGCCCTTTGACAAATGGACCAAGTTGTAGATGCTTCCTTGTATTAAAATCCAGCCTCATTGTTGGACTGGAGATGTCCATTGGACTTTAGATACCAGCTTTCATAATAAGCCACTTTAGTTTATAAATGAGTGAACAATGAAACTCAGAGATTAGAGGGACCTTGGTCAAAGTCACACAGCTGGCAAGGGACAGAGATAACAGGATACCCAGGTCTTCTAGCTCCTCCCACAATTGTCTTTTTCCAGTGCTTCAAAGCTCCATGTAAATTAATTATCCTGATATATTTCCACCCTCTTACTAGGGGAAGGGCACCAAGAAGTTAGACTCTTCTCTGGTGGGGAAGAGGACAGGATCTTTTGAGAGAGATGGATGTTGGTTGCATGAGTAAGACAGAACTCAGCAATAGCTGGAAGGGGTAGTTTGCTAATTGTTGGAATTTGCAAGAACCCAGGTTCTTTTGTTCCAAAATAGATTATCTCAAATTCCACTGGAAAGACATTTCTTTATATTTAACATTCCCATCTTCCTATAGTCCTTCAAAAATATCTCCTGAAAGACATAGTAAAAAGTAATTAACTCAAATGTTAGTTTGACTTAACAGAATTAAGCCATCTACTCATTTCACAGACATGTAACCAGCACCTCCTTTGCTTCATACTCTGGGACCCAAAAGTGGTGAGTTCTTGCCTCAAAATCTCACCATCTCATAGAGGAGAGATATATGATGTCAATAGAATAACTGCCCTTTCCTGAGTTTCTGCTTTGTTCCAGGCACTGCATAAAGAAACCCAGTTCTAACCAAGCCCATCCCCCTTTACAGTGTTATCTCCAAGTAGAAAGTTTTGTACCTTCACAAGATTACATAGCTAAATGAATAGTGAAGCTAGAATTTGGACTTCGGATCTGTCTAATTGCCAAGGATGAGTGTTTTCCACCACTTTACACAAGGCCCATGCCTCACAAAGACAAGCAGCAGATATAATGGGAGGACTGTAGAAGCAGCAAGTCTAATTGCTTGGACTTCAAGGCCATGTGGGCTGGTAAAGGTAAGTTGTTGGCAAGAGGGTACCAGGCATTGTTTATGGGAAGACATTGTAGACAGAAGGAAGAAATTTGGCAAAGGCATACAAGGATGAAAGTACTGTCTACTTTTGGGAAACTACAAGTAGTTCCTCATGAATGAATTCAAGGATTCAAGGGCAATCTTACCAGGAAACTAAGCTAGGTGGGCAGGCAGGGCCAGCTCTTCCAGGGTGGTACTAAAAAACTTAGATTTTATCCTGAGCTGTGGCAAATATTAAGCAGAGCAGTGTTTGAAAAGACATAGTTTTCCAGTCCAAGATCCTAAGAGCATAATGCTTAAGAGCACAGGCTCTGGTGGTATGAGATCTGGGTTCCATCCTGCTTCACACCTATATAAGGAGTTATTGCATTGTTTTCTTTCTCCCTGGAATCTTAGCTCTCTGAGATCAGCAGCTATGGTTTCTTAATCAATACTCTAACCATATAGTAGTCTCTGGCATATAGTAGATGCTTCTGGGACATTTTTGGTTGCTTCTCCAAATCAGTTCTCCCATTCCTCCTGGACACATGGAACCAAGGAAAGATGACATTTCCAGCCTCTTTTACAGCTAGATGTGACTGTGCAATTAATTTTTCCCCAATGGAATGAAAGTGGAAGATATGTGCACAGCTTTACCTCACTTGCTTCAAAAACTGGTTGCCCTGAAATTCCCCTTCACCTTTCCATACAAATATGCCCTTAACCAGGCTTTTTTACCTTAGCAATGATAGCAACACCCTAGTGGGTGGCAGAGGACAAGAATCACATAGAGCTGAGTTAACCTGCAAATCTGGACCATTGACCTTAGAACTGTTACTTGAAAGACAAATGAATTCCCCTGTTTTGTAAGCCACTGCTTTTTTTTTACAGTGCCTTAGCCTTTACCTTAACTATTACCAATGCTGAATAAATATCTGTTGAATGAATGAATGAAATATATTGTTATGAAAATGCTATAAGTCTTATATTATTTTGCTAACAAGACTGTATCTTGAGTGAAAGGACCCTATCTCTGTTTACTATAACCAAAGCACCTAAGTTAGTGCCAGACTCTTGTTGAATTCAATTAAACAGAACAAACTCAATTCTTACTAGGCAAGTCTCCTTAGACCAACCATGTTAGTAGTCTAGCTGCCAGAAGAGGAAAAAATTGTCTCCCTAAAATGATAACAGTTAAAGAATTTAGGAAGTGTTTGAGGCTCTTTGAATAGGAGTTACTAAGTGCAAAAAAAATTGAGTGGCACAACTAAGGTAAAAACCTCATGGGTGACACTAGAAAATTTACAGAATTATAGCTAGCAGAGCTCAAGCATTTGCACAGTGGCTGAAAAGTCACAGGGGAGAAATGGAACCCTTCTCTGTAGAAAGAAGCATAGCGCATCAAATTTAACAATGTTGCCACACACACACACACACACACACACACACACACACCCCTGTTCTGCTGAGAACTCGTTAGTTACATCAGATGTGACATATGGGTGGGTAATATAGTCTGGAGCCTAGATTTCTTTAATTAACCAATAGCAATCAGGAGTGGGCAATTCCAGGGGAATGGTAATTGTCTGGAAGTTCTGGATGCCTGCAGGCTGAGCCGCAGGCCAGAAACCCAGCCAGCTATGTCCCTGTGAAGCTCACTGAGCCAAGGTCAGGACTGCCATTTTAAACAGGGTCTTTTTTCCAAAAGATTGAGATCACAGCTGATGGTTGTGGGTGAGGATTTCCTCTGTGATATATACAGCCTTGGGAGAGTGAGCAAGTTAGAGTGCCGCAGCAGGGAACATACAACCTGCTGGGGCTCTAGGGACCAAATTCTGCAGGTGTTGGGTGACCAGTAACAGGGGAAGGTCAATATGACTGAGAGTTCTTTGATTCAGCAAGTATTTACTGCATTAATAATATATACAAAACTTGAGGCCAGGGCTAGATATTTATCAAACATATTTAAACATTTAAGAATAAATGCAAAACAACATTTTTTAATGTCGTGATAGACATTAACCATTTACCACTATGGTTGTAAAGTCATTGTGAGTAGAGATTACATTGTTTTCATCTTGGTATATTCCACAGAATCTACCTCATGTTCAGCAGGAAATAGGAGCTCAGTAAATGTCAAATTGAATTTAAGTTAATAGGGCAATGTCAACTAGACCACCAATAGGTTGCTTTAAAAATACTTTGATATCGTTTATAAATGGATAAGAATTTCATGTGAATTTTTTGCATGTAAACTGGTGCTTTTAAAGTAAGAGAAGGGCTTTTTCCCCTTTCTTTAAAATTGTTGAAATGGTTCTCTTACAATTGTGCTCACATTCTCCATTTGCTTGGTAAGCTCTTTTTTCCCTGATAATACAAAAGTAAACAAACACCCTCTGGACCCCTCTCTGGATCATCATAAATTCCAAATAAGAACAGTCTGGATTAATGAGGTTTTTTTATTTACTGTTCTAAGTGAAGTTGAAAGATAAACAACTCTCCTTTATCTGGACCACAGGACAAGTGAGCTCAGGACATTCCCAGGCTTAAGTCAGGACATTTAACATCACTGAGGAGTTAAACTACCACAGAAGAAAACAAGGTGGTTCTGGGTCCCTGAACTTCCAAAGAGAGCCTCAAGCATTAACTTGAACTTGGAAGGAGGTCAAGTCTTTGTGCTCTCTAGAAGTAGAATTGGAATTTATGGAATAAGAAGTTTGTTCAAGATCAACACCTGTGGAAAAGAGGGGAAGAAAGCAAGAGGGGGGAGGGGGGTTAAGCTGTCATGTGTGCCTAAGTCTCAGCCAACCCAGTGGAGTGCTCTGGGCAAGGATTGCCTGTAGAAAGTTTCATGCTGGACAGAAATGGTTGATGCTTCACACTCCCCCAATGCTCAGTTGTGGGAAGTGGCTCATCCCAAGGAAAGGTATGAGCTTGAGCCAGACAGCTCTCTGCAGCTGAGGTGCTCCCAGAAGAGCTGACAGCTGGTGGCTATCTGCTGACAACTCTCCTTGCAGCTGGGCAGCAAAGTTTCCTTGAAGGGGGATCTGGGCAGTGTATCTCTGACTATCACAGATCCAGAGACAAAATTTGTTCTCAGTGCTGCCCAGGGCTTCTCAGAGCCTCCTGCCTTACCCCACCTGGCCTGCTGTTTCCTGCATTTGATGAGCTCCAGGCAGAACTACAAAGAAGCTAATTGTCTTTCTCCATGTGGTCCCTTCCTTTCCCCATAATTTTCAGACCCTTACCCTTTCTCCTTCTGTTCTTTAGGCATAATATTCACTTTAAAGTATTATCAAACACCAATTTACCACTTCAGGTGCTGGGAATAAACAGAGATAAACACAGACTAGGCCCTGCTCTCAAAGAGCTTATATTCCAGAGGAGAAAATGACATTGAACTCTCAACAAAATTATTTGATTACCAATTTGATGTATATGAAAGAGGCTTGTGCATTGCTAAAAGTGCACTGTACACTAACTTGTTAAAGTGACCAATAATAAACCACCACTTATTAGGTACTTACTATGTGCCAAGCATCTTTCCAAGAAGGCTGCTATGCTAGTATCAACTTCTCACAGTGAGCTCAGGTTTGATTACCACCCCCAAATTGAGGCTTAGAGAGATCAAGTAAGTAACCTCCTTTACCATCGCTTAGCTAGTAAGTTGTGGAAAAGGTTTTGCACCTGTATATTCTGGCTTCAGAATCCATTGTCTTAACTTTAGGTAGCACTCTCCCAATTACTTGACACAGATAACAACCTATTGTGACCACTTGGAATTGGCAGGAAGAGAAAAGACTGGCAGACACAGAAGTGCAGGGGGAGACCCCAGAGGGGAAGAAAGTGTAGAAAGATGAGCAGATGGTCATGAGAGGAAAAGGGATGTTCTAGGTGGGTATGAACAAAGCTTGGAAGAAATATTTTCAAGATGCATGTCTTAGCTTAGACATAAGATTTGAGCACAAGAATCTCATTTGGGATTAATTCTAGGACATAGTAGTAGGAGAGTGCAGTAAGAGAGAGGGCAGGGAAAGCAGTCAACAAAGGGAGTATCTTCAAACTCATTACCACTGTGGACTACTGGAGAGCAATTCCCCTGTAGATCCCTCAGGGGAAGTATAGGACACACCTCAGTTATCCCAACCAAGAAGCAAGAGAGCTGGGGTTCTTGTTAAGGCCTGCTCCCAGGTTAGGGAAGCAAGGGGGTGGGGAACACTGATTCCCTGGCTCCTCCCTCTGCCATAGGCACAGGCAGAACAGGTTCCAGTGGCCAAAAGCCTTCAGGCAAAGATGCTGGTGCCAGCAGTTGGAAGTCAGCCCTCATGCACAAAAATGTTAAGTACCAAATGGGTATGGTCAGGACAACAGCAGGGTATGCTAGGAATCATTCTGGGGATGATGCAGGAAGTGGCTCTATTAGAGGGGTAAGAACATGCCTTGTGACAGGCTGAAAAATGCCCCCCAAAGATGTCCATGTCCCAATCCTGAGAACCTATGAATATGTTACCTAATATGGCAAAAGTGACTTGACTTTGCAGATATGATTAAATTGAAGGCTGTGATATGAGGAGATTATCCAGGATTATTTGTCTGGGTCCACTGTAATCACAAGGGTCCTTATATAAGGGAGGCAGGAAATCAGAGTCAATAACAGGAGATGTAATGATGGATGCAAGAGGCTGGAGTGATGTAAGGATGGGGACAAGCCAAGGAATGCAGGTGACCTCTAGAAGCTGGAAAAGGTGAGGAAATGAATCTCTCAGAGCCACCAAAAGAAATCATCATTGCCAACACCTTAAGTGTAGGGAGACTAATTTCAGACACCTGTCCTCCATAACTGGAAGATAATAAATTATTTTAAGCCACCAAGTTTATGGTAATTTGTTACAGCAGCAAGAGGACATACAGACTTCTTCCATTAAGCCATTATGTGCTGCACAAGAAGTTTTTATTCTTTTATTATCATCATCATGCATTTCTGTGGCACTTACATTTATTTTTTTAAGATTTTATTCATTTATTTTTAGAGACAGGGGAAAGGAAAGAGAAAGTGAGGGACAGAAACATCCATGTGTGGTTGCCTCTTGCACACCCCCTCCTGGGGACCTGACCCACAACCCAGGCATGCACCCTGACTGGGAATCAAACCCTTTGGTTCACAGGCCAGTACTCAATCCACTGAGCCACACCAGCTAGGGCTTGTGGCACTTACATTTAAAAAGTTTTCCCTGTGGCACCTAATGACAGCTCTTTGGGGTAAGAAAAGCTTGTCTCCATCTGTCTGAGCAACTGAGCCTCAGAGAAGACAAAGGATTTTTCCTGTACTGGTTAGCATCTTGGCCAGAGAAAAGTGACTACTTCCTCCACAGTGCTTCTGCTCCACTCTTGGATATGCACAACCTGCATGCTGTGGACCCCCTAATTCTGAAGCAAGCCTTTTGTTTCTCAAAGCCACTGCTTCAGCTGTCGCTCTGTCAGAGATTTTTGGCTACCGCTTGGGCTGGGAAGACTCTCAGGATGTAACCACCTGAGGACCCATACTTTGGAATCATGGAGTTGGTCTGGAGGGAAGACAGCTGTGCTACAACTACTCTCAGGGGTGGTCTTACACTGAACAATTTCCTGAGCCCATCAGCTCTTGACCTCCATTTTCTGACCTCTTCCACCAAACAGCCTAGAGAAACTTTTCACAAGTTCATGGAATTAACAGGAGGGACCTTTCATATTTTAGTCTCATTCATGTCACCCTGGGGTAGTGGCAGAAGGGTAGAACTATTCCAAACTCTACAACCAGTTAGCTGAATGACCTTGAGCAGGTTACATCACATCTCTGACACTCAATTTCCTGGTAAAACAACCATTTCTAGATTGCCTTATGAAAAAAAGGCACAATTAGAAGTGTCTCATCATAGCAAAAGCTTTACTTGCCAAAAGAGTGTCTAAAATTCTGCCATTGTATATTCATTTCTTTATAAAGGTGATCTTCTATTTGTCAAGGGTTTCCTATTAAAATGAAAATACCCTTCATGGTAGTTATATCTCAGGTTATGATGAGTTATCACTTTAACCAAGGATTATTGTATTCTTTCTAGCCTTTTCATCTATCTGAATTTAGGGCATAAGAAGAAAGGGGGGTCTTTAGTAGAAAGATGGGGATATGTTTCTTATGAAGAGAGGTAAGGAGATGTGCAGGAAAATCTTCATGCTACCTTACAGTTTTGGTACAAGAGCACAAAAGGAAACATACAAGTACTTATTTGAGTTTTGCTTGCACCACTCTGCTAACTTCCCAGAGGAGGAAGAAGGCCATCAACAGACTGTGCTTTGATAACTTAGAAGGTGTGTTGCCCTTGGCCTGAAGGACTCCTTTCTTCAAACCCAAACTTATGATGACATAGCCCAGCAAAGGAGTCTATCCAGCTTCTTTGTTTATGTCCATCAAAACTGGGTTTTTAGGTATGCAGCTTATGAAATGCACCTTTTTTCCTTGCATGGTCCTTAACTTAATGTCAGTTCCTCAGGGAAGCCCTCCTTGATATCAAAACAGAGCCAAGTGCCCCATTATATGTTCTCATGACCCTTACATTTTTCTTTGTGGCAAGGGTACCTACCAATATTTAATGTACCAATCAGGAAAAATATGCCACCATTTAAACCATAACACAATCCTTTTATATTATTTAGAATTTTTACTGTATAGCTATTAAAGAGCACTTTTAAATTTATTTAGACCAACTTGTATGATATAGCACTCTCACAAAGAAAAATATACTTGAAAGTAACTGGTTGAGGTAATAATCATTGACCTTCTCCACACTGATAATTCAAATATTTGAAATCACTTCGTGACTTGGAGTCATCGAGACTCAGTATTGGTCTCCACACCATTGCCACCACACCATTCCTCTCCTCTCCCCAGGCCTCCTGTCAATGCTGCAAGCCCATCATGTTCACTGTTAACAAATGTCTTTCACATATTATAGCTCATGCCATCCCCACAAAAGTCTCTTCAGATGAGGAGGACTGAAGTTATTTTTATCCTCACTTGTAAATGTGGATTTTGAAATTCAGAGCTGTGAATCCATTTGGTAGAGTTTACATAGCAAAATAACCAGCAGAGCTGGTACCAGAGCCCAGATAGTTTGATTCCTGGTAAACTGCTTCCTCTATAGATCTTCCTGAAATTCATTCCTCCTACAGATTTAAATCTATGACTCACATAAGAGGGTAGTTCTTATACTTAGGCCTTGCAGGGAAGGAAACCAAGGTTGGAACCACAGCTCTGTCACTTCCTAAGTTGTAGTTACTTGGGCTAGTGGCTTGTCTCTGGGCCTCACTTTCCTCAACTAAAAAAAAAAATGAGATATCAGAAAACTTCTTAGAATGTTGTGAAAAGTCAATAAGTTAATGCTGGGAATGAGGTTAGCACAGTGTCTGGCACATGGTTAGCATGCAGTAATTGTTAATCATGATTATTATTGCATTGTAACATTATGTGTGCAGGGGCCAATGCTTCATGTAGTGGAATATACAAAAGTGGTAACACCTTAGAAGAGAAGAGAGTCCACATATGTAAATAAATACAAAGCAAAAGAATGTCTGATGAATGCTAGAAGTACAAACTGCTCTGAATGAAGGGGAGAGAAGATGTTAATTTTGATTAGAGGTATCTAGGAAGTCTTTGGGGCAGGATGTGGCATTTGAAGGATAGGAAAATATCCAACAGTTGAAATGGCAGAGTAGCATTATATGGAGGAGGAGCGGGTGTGAGAGGGGGACAGCATCAGCCAAATATAGAGGTCTGTAGGTCTAAGGCATATTCTCACAATAATGGCTTTTTTATTTTAGCTAGAAAATAAAGTAAAATAAAGAGGCAATCTGAGTTGTATTCTATGGGAGAAAGAAAGCCACTGAATGATATCTTGCCAGGGGATGTTTTGCTCAGGGTCACCTATTAATCAATAGATGGATAATTCATTGGCAGCATATAGGATGGCATAATATATGGCAAGATGGAAGACAAGGAGACCAGTAAGGAGGCTATTTCTATAGCCCTGATGAGAAGCTTTGAGGACCCAATCTTGGGCAGGACTGGTGGAAACATTAACAAGACCACTCAATTTGAACCAAGGAGGGAGAACCAAGTAATTATGTGGTTATTCACGGGATGATTGAGGCAGATAAGTGGACAAAATGAGACAGCAGTTGAACAAGTTTTTTCATATGTCTTATTCTTAATGGCCAGGGCCATGTGGAAACAGCACCAGGACCGTGACGATGTGGATCTAGGCTTACAAGAAGGGGCCAAGGCTAGGAATCGAAGGAACAGCCTGGGGAAAGGGGTACAATAAAAAAAAAAGAGGACTCAGGAAATGAGAAAAGTGAGGTGATAGCCCTGCATGGAGTTCAAGGCATTTAAGTTAGTCAATAAGATCATGTGTGAACAGAATCATTCACTATCCCTTCACTGACCATCTTTCTTTCATGATCTACCACATAAAGCACTTGGCTTACATTGGGTGGGCATGTTATATGAAAAAAAAGCATATGTCACTTTTCATATTAAAGTTATACTGAGTGGATGGAGACTGTCACATTAGAAGACAGAGAACAATCCAAAAAGAAGCAAAATGACAAAGGGAAACTTTTCTCCCACTCCAGGCAATCAATATGGACTCACCCACACCACTTACATTGTTCTCACTCTCGATCACACATACACATGCACAGAGACACAGTTTAATTTGCTTAACTAAAATGTGTTTGTCACATGATTCCAATGTATTTTCACAAGCCCCTTTTATCATGTGTGGAAGGTTGTAGAAGACAGTAGAGAATGCTACATTAATGTCTCTGTTAGGATTGTGTTCAGTTGCCAGCAAGAAAACATCCAAGTAGCAATAACTTAAATAAATAGAGGTTAGTTTCACATAACAAGAAATCTACAACTTGGCAGTTGCTGGTGTTGATTCAGTCATTCAGATATGTCAGAGATGACATTTCTTCTACTTTCTTAGCCTTTCTCTCAGGCTGGTCCTAAAATGGCTGCTTAGTTCCAGTCATCACATCTGTACTTGCACTCAAGATAGAAAACAGAGGGAAGGCAATTCCAGCTATGTTATTTTGGGTTGCTCCAAAAACAGAGGCACTCCCCCCAAAAAAGGCACAAGTGTACATAGTTTATTTGACAACTGATCCCTGAAAGCAGAAAAAGAATCACAAAGAGTGAGAGAGGAAAGGGGGAAAAAGACAATATAAAGGTGTGCTAAGGAGTTCACTATGTTAGGCAACAGGGGGTGTTCCACCTGGACATCCAGAGAAGTGCCCATGATTCCTCCTAGATTTGCACTCCTAAAGGACAGGTAAAACATCTACCAACCAAGCCCTGTTCCCCACTGGTTAAGGGTCAACCCCAACAGCATGAATCCCATACCTCCAGGCTTTGCTTGTGTATAGCAAAGTATGCTTACATAGTGTCAAAGAAACCCTGAAGCAGAGATCAGTAAGATGCACAGTGCACAATGGAAGTTGAATGGAGTCTGCATTGTGTGAATTCAAATAACACAGAACTGTCCATTGCAGCTGCAGCTGAAATCAGAAGTGAACTGAGGTCATGTGAGACGAGGTGCCACAGCCATCTGCGACAGCAGCAGACCTCCTCAAGTCTTATTGGCCAGAACTGCATCACTTGACAACTGCCAACTGAAAGATGGGCTGTGAAGTGAGCATCTTAGCTTTTCTAGCAAGAAGGGAAGAAAATAATTGGAAAGGACTATTGACAGAAAGGAAAAAAATGTAAGATATCAGATCCTCAAAAGACATGCTAGATTAAATCACCTACTCTGACTGCATCATGTGTAGGAGACCATTCTGCGTGGTATGGACCCAGCCCTCACTCAAAGATGCACAGGACCCATGCCCACGAATAGGTTCTACCATAGGGAATCAGGCCTGCAATGTGCCTAGGCCGCTTTCAGTCTTGCTCTTGCTAAAATACTCCCTCACCCTGATATGCAGCAAACATTTACTGCAAAGTAACTTCCTAAAATCCGTGCTAAACCTTCCAAGTATGTGTGTAACTGGTTCAACCACTTTTCCCTTTTCATTTGTAAATATCCCTCTTCTGTGATATGATTAGCGACATTGGCTCCTTTGTTTTCTGTAAAAGGTAACCACCTAAAGCCAACAGGTGCATAGTAAATGAGGACTATCAGGTAATGTGCTGAGAAAAAGAAATAAAGGCCTGTCATGGCAGAGGCCGCGGCTTTTGGCTCCTCTTGAGAGCAAAGCCGCCTGCCGTTTTCCTCCACAGGACTCCACACAGTAGTCCGTGTGAATTCACACAGTAGTCTGTGTGAATGTCTCTCCCCCATCCACAATGTCACAGACCCCACAAGTTGGGGTCCACATCAATCATGCATCATTTTATACAGGAGAAAGGAACTGAGTCTTGGGCAGGGTGAGTAACTTGCCTGTCCCAGTCCTATAGCTGGGGTTTGAACCAAGCCTTCCAGCTTTGGAAATTTTTCCATATTTTCCCTTGTAGGATGCAGAAGAATATGTAGCCTGGAAAATCATTAAAAAAGGAAAGGAAAGGAAAGGAAAGGAAAGGAAAGGAAAGGAAAGGAAAGGAAAGGAAAGGAAAGGAAAG
>PVIA01007406.1:42677-66592 GCA_004024845.1 Tonatia bakeri | reverse complement strand
TATGGCTGCTGATTCAGCCAAGGGGAAATGGAGTTCTGGACAGGCTTATACTTCCAGCGGTGACTGCAGGTGCTGTAAAGGGGAGGTGCAAGCTGCTGTCTGACATTCTCAAAAGGCCCCTGCTCTCCCGAGAATGGCTTGATGCTTATTGCTAATAACAAGGCTGGCAACCGGCTGCAGCTTTCACTCAAAATTTTCCAGCTTTCAGTAATCAAAGCCAGGCCTGGGTTGTTCCTTGGCCTTAGACTGCAAAAGGAATTTCCTTTATTTTTGAACATGGAGAGAATAAAAAGTAGTACAAGTTGTTTTATAAGACAAGCGGGGCAGCAATTTGAAATAGGCATTTAGGCATCTCTTAGGGATTAACATCAGGACTCATTTAAGTGCTTGGAGTGTTAATAAGGAGGAGATGTATTTATTTTTCCCTAGGTTCTTTTTAGGAATCCCTGGGCAATGTTCTGGAATTGATCTACACTGGTTCAAATTTCACACATCCCCCCATTTTCCATGCTGACTCTCCCACCCCTCTTTTGATTGAGTTGCACCTCCTATTAACCTGGAGAAAATACCCCATTCAGGGCACACAACTGGGCATAATTGGTACCCAGAAATAGTGTTCATCAGGTTGATGCAGCTTAGCAAACAAAATGTCCTTCTTTTACCTAGGGAATCTGGTTTGAAAATTGGACATTAAGTTACACTTCTAATTCAAATGAATTTGATGATTTCAGAAAAGTCCCTAGTGATCCCAACCCACATCATAAAAACCACCATAGGCAAATTGGCACCATTCAGCCTTGGCTCGAATAGGCTAGGGAATAAAAGATATAAACTGAATTTGTGGTTGTTTTTATCTTAAGGTAGACAGGCTGGGGGAAGCTTCCAGAGGAGAATTCTTGGGTCAGATTACATCATTTTCCTGACAGTCTGGGAGACAGTGCAGTATAGCAGGAAAGTAGTAGGTTAATACTCCACTCTTGTCTCTCCTGGTTATTGATGTTGTTTTTTGGTAAGTCATTAAATCTTTCCATGACTCAATTTTCTCATCTGCAAAATGGGGATTATAGTATTACCATGGCTTATAATTGGCTTTGGGCTCAGGCAATAGCAGCTGAGTAGTTTGCCCAATGGACTGAGGCAGCCCCCACAGCCCAAGGCTCCTGACTGATAAACAAGTATGCATTTTCTACTCCACCAGCTGACATCCAAAGGACACACTGTTTGTCCTCCCATGAAACTTTGCCTTGAGATTAGATGAGCTAAAAACAAAGGACAGTGATAAGATCAGAAGGGTCTTCAAGGGTAGACAGTGACTTCCATCTCTAGAGGGCCCTGAACCACCTCGTTGTCCACATTAGCTCTTCATTTATCTCAGGTGCATCTACACAAGCAGGAACATGCATGTATTCTGTACCTACTGTGGAAGATGCCAGTTCTTTAATGCATACTCTATTTCAGACACCCTGCTAGGAGATTTACAGTTACTGATTAGAATTCTCTCTACAGCCATATTGGGTAGATTTTATATTCTTAATTTACAGATAAGAAAAATGAGGCAGAGAAAGGTCACACAGCTTAGACAGGGTCACATAACTATTATGTTACTGAGGAGAAATGTTACATGCCACAACCTGCCTTCCCATTCTACAATACTTTCAAGAAATAAAGATAAAAGTGAAAAATACCCAGTCCCAGGTTTTAAGAAATTCATAGTTTAGTCACAGAGGTGATTACACACACAGAAATTAATGATCGAAGCAGAACGAAGATCTGAGAGGACATAAATACAATTACATACTTTTAGGAAATAGAAGTGGAAAGAAAGAGAAGATTGTATTAGTTAGCTATTGCTATCATAACAAACAACCCCAAATCTCAGTGACTTAAAGCAATTCTTACTCACATATCTGTGAATTGGCTATGACTTGGCTGATGGAGCCTGGACTCCACTGGAAGCTCTGCTAAAGGCTGGGTTTAAGTCTGCTGGTCATGGGCCAAGTGAGAGGTAGTCATTTCCCAGAGAAGCTCTTAGGATGATGGTAGAGACACAAAAGGGAAAGTACAACAGCATGAGTACATTTCAGTGTGCTGCTTGCTTCATTTCTACTAACATCTCAATGGCTAAAGCAGGTCACATGTCCAAGCCCCAAAGTCAAGGGGTAGAGAAAATATAGAAGCTGTGAAGAATTGGGTCCAGTAATCTTATCTATCCCAGAGAGTTTCATATTTTATACTAAAATATCTTTATTGTTAATGTTTAAATAATATGCATATATTATTTTTAATATAAACCCCCAATTTAAAAAAACACTACAATGCAAAAAAACATTCCAGGAAGATTAGAATGGACATTCCCTGGAGAGACATACAACAATAAAAACAAAAATTCACACATGTGCCCACACCCTGCATTCTAGTTGCTGCTGTAGCATAAGTATGTCTCAGTGCTATGGGCACCCAATATGAAAGGCATTTTTCATTTATTCATTCTACAAATATCGGTTTAGTAGTACTCTGTGCTTAGGCATCAAAACCAAAGAGAAGAACAAAACCGGTCTTATCACTGCCATCATCTAACTCAAAAGTCTAGTAACAGAAATAGACTCTGAGCAAGTACAACTGGGATGGATAATTGAAGGAGAGGCAGAGGAAGGTATGGAAAGAAATCTGAGAACCTAACTTGGATTGAGGTTCTGGCAGAGACACTAGGTGGCCCAATATCCTTTCCTTTATTAATAATCAAAACCCCAAATTTTATCTGACCATTTAGTATAAAATGGCTACTTAGGATAAAGATAACATTTCCTACACTTCCTTACAGCTAGCTATGACCACTAAGTTTTGATCAATAGATATATGTGGAAATGGACTACATAACTTCTAAGAAGTTCCCTTAAAGGGAAGAGACATGTCCTTCTTTTCCCTCTCATCTTTTCTACTAGCTGAAACATGAGTATGATAAATGGAACCAGAGCAGAACAACTTTATCTTAGACCATACAATGACCTGAGAATTTAGACTACTCAAGATGGAATAAGATAGAAGCCTGGATTCCTGAAGTTTTTAGAGGAAAATGGCCAAACACCTACCATGTATTGCCTACCTCTAGGCATTTGCATGGGTGAGAAATACACCTCTATCTTGTTTGAATCGCTGTTATATAAGCTTCTATTACTTGCAACTGAAGTTTATCCTAACAGATAAAGAGGTTCAGGGACAGACCTCCATGTGAAAGTGAGAGAAGCTGATACCTGAGTAATGAGTGGACAAAGAATATGGGTTAATCTGTTCTAGACAGAAAACATCATAAGCAAAAACCCAAATGTGAGAGAACATGGGAGTTTAGGCTAGGTGGGGAGGAAAAAAGGAAGGTCAAGGATTGCCATCATGAGTTTAGATCTCTTTCAGTTACCCATGCATCTTTCAGTTCCCTCCTCCTCTTCTGCCTTTCTCCTTCTTCCTTTCCTTCCTCCCTCTCTCCCTCTTTCCCTTCCTGCATTCTTTTTTTCTTTTCCCTCCCTCCCTTTCATCCCTATCTCTCCCTCCTTTCTACTCCCTCTCTGCCATCATCCTTCCTTCATTTCCTTCCCTTTCTTTCTTACTCCTTTTTGACAAATATTTGTTAAGAACCTACTATGTGCTGGATATTGCGCTAGACACTAGGCTCGTAACCTAATGGAACTGACAGTCTATTGGAGGGACAGATATTAACTTCAGTGAGGAGGAGTGAAGGGAAGAGCATGCATTGACTTCCTGCAGCACACAAGGAGAAGCATCATTCAGATCCCCCAACAAGAAAGTACTCACTGCCCAGCTACAAAAAAAAATTGGTTAGCTGATAGCCTCCAGCTGTTGGCTTTCTCAGGGTAGACCTCAGCTTTCAAGCTGAGGTCACATCAGTCTTGAGGTGGCCCACACCAACAGTTGAACAAAGTGCTGGCGCTCAGGGCTCATCATGCCTGCCCAGTGTGGGGTTGCTCTAATGGTCACTCTTTACTCAGACCTCCTACAAGGCAGACAGATTTTTCAGATCGTCATTGTGGCCTGCCAGCTTCCCCCTGCCCAGTCCTGATTCTGCCCTTCTCCTTTCATGGGAGCTCCCCAACAATAAACCCTTAGCATTCCTGAATCCCTCTCAGCACCTGCTTCCTGGAGAACCCAACTAGCAATAGGCCTCAAGGCAGCTGAGGACTTATCACATTCATTAGAAGAAATGAAGGAAGACTGGTGTATCTGGAGCCCAGAGAGTGGAGGGACAGTGGTTAGTGAGGAGGCATGGGCTAGAACACAATGTGTGACTTATGGGGAGCTAGCATGTTTTCTTATGTGCATTGGGAAGACATCAAAAGGATTTTGCCTGGATTGAAGGGGGCCAGAATACCAGTTATAAAAAACTACAGTCAATCAAAGGAAGGGATGAACAGGGCTTGCACTAACAAGTTGACCATGGAAGTAGAGAACAGAGGACAGATTCTAGATGTCCTAGGTGTTTGTAGAAGGGGAATCAGCAGTACTCAGTAATGGATCCAATCTTGTAGGAGAGATGGAAAAGAAGGCATCAAGGGTGAACAAATGGGTAGAGGAATTTGCCATTTTCTGAAATGGTAAGTGTTAGTGGAAAAGTAACAGATTGTGGGTGAGAATCAAAAGCCCTGTTGTGGATGTGTAGATTTTGAGACTGTTGGATGTATAAGTCTGTGGCCAAAGAGTGTTTCTGGCTATGAAATACACATTTGGATGTTGTCATCATGCCAAGGGGATTAGAAGTCCTGGGAGCTAACAAGGAGGTGTAGGGAATTGTTCCCTTCCCTCCAGGCTATCTACTCTGCCCTCTTACTCCTCTGCTTTCAAAAGCTTCTAAATCCTTATTTCCTTCCAATAAGACTTCTCAGGTGGAAAGAGCAGTTTTCCCAGAGCCTGCCCAGCCTTGCTCTTTCTTCTTTGGGGACTTCAGGGTTATTATACTCCCTAGCCACATTCTTAACCTGGCTCTTCAACTAAAGTATTCTTGTCCAATAAGCCTTTCCTGTAATCACTGTGCCCCCACCCTTATAGACAAGACTTACCTGTGCTAGAAACCAGCCACTGCAGAGGAGGAAGGGCTATGTCAGGACAGCCTGGGGACTTGAGAAGGTTCTCCCTTTGCCTGCCTAACTCTCAAACACTGCTCATAAAACACTCTGCCCACTGATACAGGGTGGGACAAAAAACAAGGTTTACAGTTATTCATATGGAAAATAATATAATAACTAATAAATAAGAGTACAAGAATAAACTATGTTTCATGTACTCACAACTGTAAACCTACTTTTGCCCTAACTTGTATATAGACTGTATATCGTAGACAGGCAGTAGAAGTGTATTTAATGTATAAGATCATGTTATTATTTGGTTGCATGATCAGTGTGTCTGTCATAAAGCCCATCTCTTTTATTTTGGCTTTCAGCACAGATGAAAATAAGCTGGCCATTATTTTCTAGTACAGTCCTTGTCAAGCAGAAGTTACTCCTAGAGAAGTAGCTTGCCACAGAATGAAAAGTGTGGGGAGAGAGATCCATCTTTCTCATCTGTGCGAAATGGGATGACAATCCCCATACCACACATCTTACAACTAAGTAGGTCTAATGAATGAGCATAAGTCCTTAACTCAATAATGCTCTTGCCTTCACAGAGAGATGGTGTGCTTACCTGCCATTAACCCCACCAAAAACTGAGTCTTTTTTGTTGAATGGAATAATCACTGTCCACCTCATTTTTCCTTAGATGTGACAGTTTGCAGCAAAATATTTAATGCCTGCAAGCTTTGGGAATTGGCATTGACTCATAGACAACACACAGTGTGCTGGACAGTTGTCACACTTTGGTCATGCACACTTCTTCCCTCTTCTAGCAACTTTGCTTCTGGGGAATTTCCTCTCCCCTATTGTGTTATGTGTGGGTGAATAGCAGGGGTAAGGGGTAACATGAGGCCTGCCCACTCCTTGTGGGAGCCAATGAGGGCTGTCTTTCACTACCCTAATCCATTAAAGGGCAGTCAGGTATCCTAATTTCTGGGAAGAACTTAAATGGTGAGTGGAGTGACAAAGCCATATGAGGGTTTGAAAAGATTTAGTCCCAGGAGTGGTGCTCTGTCTCGACCTCTACAGTGCCTGCTGCCCAGCTGGGTTGCTGTCCAGTTTTCCTGCCTTCCATGATTGATCTAAGCTCCCAATATCATCCCATAACATCCTCTCTTGCCCAAGGTAATCAAGAATCCATTTCTGTCACTTGTAACCACAAAATTTTGAACTGATACAGGCAGTTTCTGAAAGGGGTACTATGCTATCATTAATACCCAGCATTGCTGAAGAGGGAGGATTAATTAGCACGGACCCTCTTACTTCACCTATCTTTGGGGTGGCCCATGGAGGATTTATCCCTGAGCCACTAATGAATTTTGCAACTGTCACAAACCAATGCAAATAAGTAAGACCCACATCTGCTGAACACCATCATGAGGTCAAACCGTGTGTAAATAAATGCTTGCTTCAAGGAGAGGGTAAATCCTAAGGTGAGGAGTGACAGGGCTTTGTTTGCATAAACCCAGCAAGGTATTATGGGTAGGATATTAATTAAATCATGCTCCTGGGCCTCATGGAGCCCCAGCGCAACAGCTTCAGCTTGTTGACAAACCAAACGCAGGGCCCCCAGAGAGAGTATAACATTTTGATGAACAGGGTTTGTTGGGGGTGATGTTTCCTAACTAGCATTTTAATATCATTTTTGACGCTTTATCTGAACAACTGGGAAAGAATGTTCAGATAAAAGAGAGGAACAAATATCAGTGTCCAGAAGATAAAACTTCCATCTAAGCTCAGTCCCTTGGAATTACTTCCTGGGAAGAATATTTTGCTAGCACTACCGTGCCTCATGCCTTCCTGTATTCTCCCAATCTTCCTCCCTCCATTCCAGGGCATACACAGCTGGAAGAACATCTCTGAATAATGTTGAAGCTGCCTCAGGTTTAAATGAAGTTTCAATGATTCTTACAGTGTGCCTAAGACCCCTTCAATCTGTCCTTTTGTTCTTCCTTCTTTTTTGAAGAAATTAACCTGATGATAGATATTGTACTATCTTTATGGAAACAGCTTTTATTTTAAGGTTGAAATAAAAGAAACCATCTTGGAGTGGGGGAAGTGGTGGGAGGGAAATGGAAACATCTATACTTGAACATCAATTAAAAAAAAAAGAACCTATCTCAGCTGGAGTGGAATGTTGGTCATTGAAAGACCATGTGACTTCCACATGTGCCCAGTCTCTGATAGATGCTGATGGGATACATTCAAGCTCTTCAAAATTGACTAATGACCCCAGTCCACTCATCCCAACAATTCCCATCTTCGTTTGCACAACATGGCCTCTTTCAGCTCAAAATTTCATGCTCTGTTTGAGGATTATAAAGCCTCTTTTATCTGAGAATATGCAGACAAGTATCAACTAATTAATGTTCTCACTATACCCCCAGGAGTGTGTAATCATCCTATGATCAACCAGCTTCCCTGGTATTCTCTGCTGGTGTCCAATATCAGAACTGTCCCTGCTTTGCTTTGCCCTCTTCCAACCTTCACTATCCCCAGATAGCAACCCTCAACCATGTTTCCTCCTTTTATATCGTAAAAACGTGTCCACTTCACACCATCTCTACCACCTCTGACTGGTTGCTTGCTTTGACTACAAAACCAGACCCTTGCTTTTTTCCCTGCCCCTTTTAATCTATTATCCAAATCTCTACCCAGAAAGTAAAGGGAGATTTCAAAGACATAAATCTGTAAATGTCAATTCTCACTTAAAGGCCTGCAGTGAACCTGTCACTGCAAACCACTCCCTGCTATCCCCATCCTCCCCCAACATTGATCTTTCGGTTTCTCAAACATACCAAGATTCCTCCTGCCTCAAAGTCTGCACATATAATAATATGCCTCTGCCAATACAGTAGGTCCCATTATCTGTGACTTTGCTTTCCACAGTTTCAGTTACCTACAGTCAGATTTGGTCCAAAAAACATTAAATGGAAAATTACAGTAAGAAAAACTATTTATAAGTTTTAAATTGTGCATAGTTCTGAGAAGTGTGATAAAATCTCACATCATCTTGATTTGTTCCTGCAGGATCTGAATTATGCCTTTGTCTAGGGTCTTCACACTGTGTATGTTGCTGACGCATTAGTCTCTTAGTAGCCATCTCAGTGATCAGATCAACTGTTACAGCATCACAGTGCTTGTGTTCAAGTAATCTTTATTTTATTTAATAATGGCCCCAAAGTGCAAGAGTAGTGAGCTAGCAATTTGGATAAGCCAAAAAGAAACCATAAAGTGCTTCTTTTAAGTGAAAATGTGAAAGTTCTTGACTTAATAAGGAAAAATATGTATAATTGTATGTTGAGGTTGTTAAAATCTACAGTAAAAATGAATCTTCTATTCTTGAAATTGTAAAGAAAGGGGAAAATGTGCTAGTTTTGCTGTCATACCTGAAACTACTACATACTGCAGTATGTGGTAAGTGCTTAGTTAAGATGGAAAAGACATTAAATTTGTGGGTAGAAGACATGAACAGAAAACATGTTCCAAATGGTGGCAACATGTTGCACAAGAAAGCATTGAACCTATACAAAGGCTTTAGCAAGGGAGCCTCTGAAACCAGTGACACCAACCAGTGCAAGTAAGAGGTGATTACACAAATTCAGGAATAGGTATGGACTGAAAAATATAAAAATTACTAGAGATGTACATCTGCTAATGAAGAAGATGCTGCCACATTTCTGACAGATCTGAAGAATTTAATTAGCACTATCTGCAGTTGCAGGCTTCCACTGCAGGCCTGAGTCTTCCATGAGTTTTGGATAAGACACCATGGATAAGGAAGGACTGCTATATTTGTACCAGAAGTGCCCAGTTATGTCAGATCTCTCCCATGAACTTAAGTCTAAAGAGTTATTCCAAGCCTCTGAGTTATATAGGGTGGTTTGTTATGCAGCATTATTGTAGTAATAGCTAATTGCTATAGCATTCATTATCCTTTCTTCTAGCAAGAGCACATGGATTGCATTTTGGAGATTTCTCCTCCCCTAATCTCCATCCACGTGATTCTGGTGAGGGTGATGTCACCTCTGCCTCCAGACATGGCAAATCATAGCATTCCATTCCTCTTGCCAGAGAGACTGAATCAGACTCAGTATGCGACCCAAACCAGGTCAATGGGATATAATCTTGGAAATTTCCTAGAAATAATTACAAAGAAAAAAGGTATCTAACAGAGTTTCTGAGCTCCTAAGTGAGAAGACTACAGCTGCCATGGAAGAAAGTGCCTGCCTGAAAATCAGAGGTAAATAGATGACAGAGAAGACACAGAAATCTGATGCTTTTGAATGCCTTGATCCAGTTATTCCTGATGATCTACCTCTGAACTTCCCAATATCATAAGCCTCTGTGTTCATTTTTCTTAAGCCATTTTGACATGGTTTTTTAAGTTACAAAGTCAAAACTTCTGACTTGTACAAGTTCCTACTTTTGCGAGTCTAGTTCAGCCCTAACACTGTACCCTCATCTTTAATCATATATACTCTAACCAGGTCTTGCCTTAATTTTCTCCCTATTTCTCTGATAATTCCCAGTCTGTGGCCTTACATTTTAGGCCACCCCTACCCCTTCCATCTTTCTTTATTTTTAAGAAGATTTTATTTATTGAGTTTTAGAAAGAGGGTAAGTGAGGGAGAAAGAGAGAGAGAAACATTGATATGAGAGAGAAACTTCAATCAGCTGCCCCTCACATGCCCCTGACAAGGGACCTGGCCCGCAACACAGGCATGTGCCCTGAAGGGCAATCAAACTAGCAACATTTCACTTTGTGGGACAATGCCCAACCCACTGAGCCTTACCAGTCAGGGCCCTTACCTTTTCTATAAATCAAATAAGAGGCAATAGCTCCTTTCAGAAAACAAGAATGCCATCCAAAAGTGCCAACCACTTCATTGTTCCCCATGAGCATCAAGACAAGGAAAGGATAACAGGAAAAATGCCATGATCTAGACATGGCAGAGAAAAATTGGACAGATGCTTTGTCCCACTCCTTTGAAAATTTGTTGGTGGCAAAATCTAGAGAAACAACTCAAGTCCCAAGAGGCATCACTGAATAAACTAGGTAATAAATGGAGCTGCTGAATGTTTTATCTGTTTGCATCAAGTGTGGTTATGTCTAGGTAAGCTCAGCACAGAATTTTCTAATAACCACCATTTTTTGACATGTCCCAGGGTTTGTGTTGTTAAGCAAGCCATGTTAATTTATTTTTTATCAAGTAAAAAGTGTGACAAGGAAGAAATGCTCCTGCATCTTAAGCAAAATAAGTAATTCAACAAGTGATTTTTAAAGCATATTTTATTGATTATGCTATTATAGTTGTCCCATTTTTCCCCCTTTCTCCCCCTCCTCCCTGCATCCCCCTCCCCCTGCATCCAGCATTCCTACATCCCCTTAGTTCATGGTCATGGGTTGTACATATAAGTTCTTTGGCTCCTCCATCTCATTTACTATTCTTAACCTTCCCCTGTCCATTTTGTGCCTACCTATTATACTTCTTATTTCCTGTACCTTTCCCTCCATTCTCCCCTTCCCCTTCCCACTGATAACCCTCCATGTGATCTCTATTTCTGTGATTCTGTTCCTGTTCTAGTTGTTTGCTTAGTTCATTTTTGTTTTTGTTTTTAGGTTCAGTTGTTGATAGTTGTGAGTTTGTTGTCATTCTACTGTTCATATTTTTTATCTTCTTTTTCTTAGATAAGTCCCTTTAACATTTCATATAGTAAGGGCTTGGTGATGATGAACTCCTTTAACTTGACCTTATCTGGGAAGCACTTTATCTGCCCTTTCATTCTATATGACAGATTTGCTGGACAGAGTAATCTTGGATGTAGGTCCTTGCCTTTCGTGACTTGGAATACTCTTTCCAGCCCCTTCTTGCCTATAAGGTTTCTTTTGATAAATCAGCTGATGGTCTTATGGGAACTCCTTTATAGGTAACTGTCTCCTTTTCTCTTGCTGCTTTTAAGATTCTCTCCATATCTTTAAACTTGGGTAACTTAATTATGATGTGTCTTGGTGTGTTCCTCCTTGGGTCCAACTTCCTTGGGACTCTCTGTGCTTCCTGGACTTCCTGGAAGTCTATTTCTTTTGCCAGATTAGAGAAATTCTCCTTCATTATTTGTTCAAATAAGTTTTCAATTTCTTGCTCTTCCTTTTCTTCTTCTGGCACTCCCATGATTCAGATGTTGGAAAGCTTAAAGTTATCTCAGAGGTTCCTAAGCCTCTCCTCAATTTTTTTTTTTTTTTGCATTCATATTCCTTCATTCTGTTCCAGTTGGATGCTATTCCTTCATTTTGTTCCAAATCATTGATTTGAGTCCTGGATTTTTTCCCTTCACTGTTGTTCCCTGTATATTTTTCTTTATTTCACTTTGCATGGCCTTCATTTCTTCCTTCATTTAGCAACCAAGCTCAATGAATTCTGTGAGCATCCTGATCACCAGTTTTGAACTCTGCATCAGATAGGTTGTCTATTTCTTTGTTGCTTAGTCCTTTTTCTGGAGTTTTGATCTGATCTTTCATCTGTGCCATATTTCTTTATCTTGGCACACCTCTCTGGATGAATGTTTCTTTAACTCCTTGGTTGTTGAATTTCCATGCAAACGATTTTCTGGCAGTTCTGGTTACTCTTGGTTTTTAAATTGGTTGTTATCCTTCTTTTGGTTGTGTGAGGAAGCAAAGCATTTCTGTCTACACCTCCATGTTGGCCAGAACTCCAACAAGTGATTTTTTAAAAAAATGAAAGTATATAAACAAGTAAGTATAAACATTTAAATGACTGTTTTCATTTCAGGGAAGTCAACAGTGGAAGCTCTGTGCCTATAGGATGATGCTACCATTGCTCTCAACATTTCTAGAGTTCCTGCTTTGAAAGGCAACCCTCTTTAGGTTTTCTAAACTCCACTGTGGGTTTATCAAATTGTGATATTAGTTCAAGATTCTAAAAAACTTTCCTTTTTATATTTTCCTCTCCTAATTTTTGAGGACTGTTAATACCTGATCTTTGTAACACATTAACTCACATTGGTAGGTGTCACTACCATAGATTTCATTATAACTCCCACAGAGAATTTAAGGTTAGCCCATCAGGTATTCTTCTGCTAGTGCTCTACTTATCTTGGGCTGCTGTAACAGAATACCATGGACCAGGTGGCTTATAAAAAAATAGACATTTATTTCTTATAATTCTTGAACCTGGGAAGTCCAAGATCGAGGTGCTGGCATGTACAGTGTCTGGTGAGAACTTACTTCCTGGTTCATAGATTATCATCTTCTCACTGTATCCTCACATGACAGAAGTGAGGAAAGAGTTCTCTGGGGCCGTTTTATGAGGGCACTAATCCTGTGCATGACAGTTCATTACCTAATCACCTCCCAAAGGCACCCATCTCTAAATACAGTCATATTGGGAGTTAGGTTTCAATATATGAATTTTGGGAGGACACAAACATTAAGTCCACACCAGCTTGATACTACCTACATTCTTAATTCTTCATGATGTATAATTATTCTACATTTTTAATGATTAGTTTCTCAAGCCACAATAACCTGATATTAATGACTTTTCCTTCCAAACTAGTACCAATGCAAGAGGTACATAGGAATGACTTCTTCTATGGCTATGCTAACTTCTCCAAACAATTCTACATATTGAAAAACTCCCCATCAGACACTGATGCAGGGCACCATTCCTTTAAGTCAGGCAGCAGTCTACTGATGATCTACATGTGCCCTGGCCAATATGGTAACCACTAACCACATGTGACTATTTCAATTTAAACTTAAATAAATTAAATTTAAATACAATTTAAAATTCACTTCCTCAGTTTCACTACTCACATTTCAAGTTATCAATAGCCACATATGGCTAGTTGCTGCTATATTGGACAGCAGAGATATAGAACATTTCTATCATCACAGAAAGTTCTACTGGACAGGGCTGAGGGGGAAAGACTACCATTTGGCCTTGCCATTTAGTCAATAAACCTGGGCAAGTTTCTTCACCTGTATGAGCTTCCTTCTTCTTCTCTGTAAAATGTAAATAATCATACCTGCCTCAGAATGATTTTGTGTGTGAGTTGAGGGAGATGATATGAGCAGGAATGCTGACAACATGTCAGTACTCTGGTTCTTGTGTAAAAGCAATTTCTGGGCTTCCCCAAGGGGAGCTGGCTCTTCAGTACTCAACCTTAAGAACCATTTAAGCTCTTCTTCCCACCAGAATCCTCTCCCTACTTCTTACCCATCTGTTGTCCCCATAGCTGTTGGAACCGTGTTATTCTCGCCTATTTTCCCAAGACAGATTCTCTAGTCCTCTGTGTTTATGCTCAACATCTGACTTGGGTGATCTCTTAGCAACACCCAGCCCCAGTCCTGGGCTCCCTCCTGTTTCTGTTGCATCTCCATAATTCCCACATCTATTCCAATGCAGTATTGGTGGCTTTCCTCAGCTCTCAGGAAACTGACCACCACCATGAATGACTGGACCCAACTTTGGTTCTTGATAGTGCTAAAGACACCTTGAGGTGTATCCATGACATCCATTCAGTCCTTGGATCAAACAGCACCAACTTTCCCTAATAAGATATCCCAACTGACTCTCAGTTGTTTTTTGAAATCCTTTTAAGGCCTGTGGAACTTATGGCTGCCTTACATAGCACCAGGGAATTGAGGATAGCTCCAGGTGCTAGGTCAATCTCATTTCTCTCTCTATCTGCCTGTAGCAGGTTGTATTTTTCAAAGATGATGGCACCACTATCTCCAATCTTACATATTTTTCTTATAATGTGAAGTTCATATTCATTTATCAAGAAATGGGGCCCATATCCCCCACCTTATATCTGGGAAAGCCTATGATTATTGCAGAAGTGATGGTGTATAACTTCTGAGGTCATAAAAAAACAATATAACTTATACCTGGTCCTCCTGGGATGCTCACCCTGGGAATGCAGCTACCAAGTTTTGAGAAAGCCCACGTGCTATGAAAAGGTGACATGTAGGGTTAGCATCTCCACTGAGTTTCAAACCAACAGCTGGCATCAAGTGCCAGACTTGTGAGTAAGTGAGCCTTCCTATGATTTCAGCCCTCAGTCTTTGAGCTGTCTCAGCTGATGCTTTGTGGAACAGAGAAGATCTGTTCCCACCAAGCACTTCCAAGAATGCAGATTTGTGAGCAAAATTAATGTTATTAATTTAAGCCATTAAGTTTGTGGGTATTTTCTATAACATATCAATGGATAATCAGAACACTCCCTAATCAGGCTGCACTGCCATTTTTACTCTGCCGCTACATACGTGGCTACAACCAAATGCCCTGAGTCCACTCTCCCTGGCAGTCTCCACACTTGAATTCTAAATAGAGAGTGCAAAAGTTCTCCTGTTGCTGATATTCTCCTTAACCTCTCCCCCACCACCTCTTCTGCTTTCCATCCTCCATCCAGGCTGGAAGAGGTGGATGTTTCTGTTTCTGTTTCTGTCTAAAAGGAACTTCCCTCATAACAAAGTCTCTTCCTTCCCAAGAAGGCACATGCCTCTCTCCCCTTCCCTGGTGCTATAAATACAGATGGGATTCAGGGAAGACACTGACATATCCATTAAAAAAGATCCAAAGATATTTAACCTGCTATATAAGAATCCAAATAAGTTATTGACTTGTTACAGAGTCACAATTAATGAGCACCATCAAAGAAGAATAACACACCATAAAGGGCAGAGGAGAAAGATCATACATTCATGACTTTGTGAGAGAGTTTCTAGATGTTGACACATTATATAATAAAAGAGTATAGGTATAGAAGCCCAGACCCACAGAGTGCCTTAATCTTATTGCCCAACTAAGATGTATCTATAATATTTTCTCCAAATGAAACTGGAATACTTTCTTCACTTTTCATTCCACTCTTATAAGTTGAATCCTCTTCACCTGCAGGAAGCCCAGATACATGGAGGCTCCTCCTTGAATAAAATCTGCAGTAATTTTATCTTTCTTTCCTGACAACAAGTCTACCTTCACAGTGAACTGTGCTTTCACATTTATAAGGATGTAGATTTATCCATAAGTAACTCTGTTTGCATAGCCTCATTTATGTTCTTTATCATTATAATTGATAATAACACTGTTTTTGAATTGACAGAAAGCTTCAACATCAGTGTAGTAGATGCTTATCTGTGCGCCTGCCCATTCCATGTTTTCTAAAAATTGGACACCTCCAACACACTCAACAGTCATGTTTTTCCACATGATTTCACTTTCCTGACCATAGTTGACTTGCCCATGGGCAAACACATGAAAAACACATGAGTCAGATTCTCTCTCTTCAAAATATAAATGGAGGCATTTAGAAATGGGAAGTTAGTTGTTGAGTTCTGTTAATGGTAACATTCTGTTAGGAAGTTTTATGGCAGAAGAGGCAGCGAGTTCTGAAGTTCAGACCATTGCTGGAAACCAAGTAGTAGCCTTCAGTGCCTACCCAAAATGTTGGTGTGGATTCTCCTTTCCCATGATTCACAGTGATAATAAATATGACCACCAAGTCAATGTATTGGCAAATGGCTTATCTGACTTACTTTGGGTTCTCCCAGAAGCAGATCTTCAAACAGGAATTTGAATATAAGTGGCTTTGGGGAGAAAGACCATGAAGGTCATGAGGAAATATATTAGAGTTTTCCAGAGAAACAGAATCAATAGTGTGTGTGTGTGTGTGTGTGTGTGTGTGTGTGTGTGTAGATGAGAGAGAGAGAGAGAGAGAGAGAGAGAGAGAGAGAGAGAGAGAGAGAGAGAGAGAGAGAGAAGAATTGTCTAACACAATGGGGAGTGACTGGAAAGTCTGAAATCTGGCCCAGAGAAGAGTTAGCGTTGCAGCTCAAGTCCAAAGGCTATGTGGAAATAGAATCCCTTATTGCTTGGGGGAAGATAAGTCTTGGTTCTATCAGGGCCTTCAGGTGATTAATGAGGCCCACTTACCCACTCACAATATAGAGAGTAGTCTGCTTTACTCAAAGTCTACTGATTTATATAAATCACATCTAATAAATACCTTCACAACAACACGTAGACTGGTGTTTGACCAAAACCTGGGTACCATGACCTAGCCAAGTTGACACATAAAAGTAAACATCACCAGAAAGGAAACAAGGAAGAGAAGGCTGCCAGTAAAGGGTATGCCAAACTACTTATCACTATGACCAACTAGGGCATAATCCCACTAGAAAATTCTGGGAGACAATATAGAAAATACATGTTAGAGTTACTCTACTTGGGGGCTGAGAGAACTGGGGTATTTATCTACCAGTCCTGACTGTCATTGAGGGCTGCTCTAGAAAGTGAGCATCAATTCTGCAAGCCTTTAGGCTTGCTGCATGTTCACAAATAATGAAGTATAGCAGCCAGAGAAGGCCCACAGGCAACAAGACAGAGGTGTGTGCAGCTGAGAATCAGGCTGACACGCACAGGATAGGTAAATTCTAAGGGGATACAGGTGGGGTACCCACAGCATCTGCTACATCACTATAATCTTGGAAAGAGAGGGTCATTGGGTTTTAGAAAATAATTAGAGAGATTAGAGCTCCTCTCCATCATTTAACTGAAGTTGAGTTACTCTGCTCTTAATCTCTTTCACCCAAAGATCTCACAGACCTGTTGAAAAGTATACTTTGGGCCCTGGCTGGTGTGGCTCAGTGGATTGAGCACCGGACTGCAAAGCAAGGGGTCACTGGTTCAATTCCCAGTTGGGGCATATTCCTGGTTTGTGGGCCAGGTCCCCAGTGGGGGATGCACAAGAGGCAACCATACATTGATGTCTCTCTCCCTCTCTTTCTCCCTCCCTTCCTCTCTAGATGAATAAACAAAATCTGTTTTAAAAAGTACACTTTAGGAAAGGAGGGATGGTATAAAAGGAGATGAGAAGTTGGTCCTTGACTGTACAACTATCCCCTTAACCCACACTCAGTGACTTTTTCTGAGCTTATTCAAAACATAAATTGAGAGACAGAATAGAACAGTGCCAGATACTACTAAATGCATTCCCACTATCTATTTTTTCCCTTCTTACACTCATAGAACCCAAATTGTGTTTGGGGTGATGAAGTACCTAGTTCAAGTGCTTACTCCCAGATTCCCTTGCAGCTATACACAAGCAAGTAACCCAGCTTTGGCCAAGAGATGTAGGTGGAATTTACTGAGTAGGACTCTCAAGAATGTTTTATGTTTTTTTGTGTTTATTGAAAGGAAAGATTTGGCAGGTATCAACCTTTTGACTTCTATCCTTGTTCTTCTCATATCATCCCATCTGACACCTGTCACAATGTTGGGAGGTGGAACAGCCCTCTTGTTGCCCTGTAAGGCTGGCAGAACAGGAAGTGAGAAGCAGTCTATAATCCTGGTGATTTCCTGGAGAAAATAAACCAGGGCTAGGCTATCTATTTCAAGGCTTCTTATTATAGAAAAAAAAATAGTCCTTTGTGGTTAAGCCACTGGAGTCCGGTTTTTGTTCCATGTAGCCAAATGCAATCCACACTAATGGGAAGTAGTAGAAAGAATGAACTGTTAATTAGCTGTAATTATTCCAATTATTTATGTACATCCTCTGCTAGAATATAATCTTTATGAAGGTAATAATTTTGTTTATTTATTTACTACTATATCCCTGATAATGAGCACTGTAGACACTCAATAAGTCCTTGTTGAATGAAGGAATAAATGAACAAAGAATTATGCTCATCTCTGACTGTTTTATATTCATTGTTTTATTTTCCTCAATGAGATTATCCCTCAAGTGCTGACAGCCAGACTTCCTTGGCATCCTACAAAGCACACATCACAAAAGCAAAGCATAACTGAATGAAAGAATGACTAGTGGTCATGGGCTTAAATCGCAGCTGAGTGGCCTTGGGCAAGTCACTTACTCTTTCTGAGCCTATTTGCTTTCTGTGAAATGGAAAGAACACATACCTCACAGGGCTGTTGTGGAAGTTTGGAACCATGTATATGTCTTAAACCAGGTGTGGGTAGTTTATTTGAGAGGCGAGCTCGGGGAAAAATAGTGAGGCAGCAGAGTAAGATAAATGGTAGGAAAAGCCAGAAAAATAATGAATTACAGAAGTCTTTAACGTAGGCAGTTGGGGACTTAATTCCAAGAGGACCTCTGAGAAATATAGAATGCCTCCTATGATAGTCTGCCAGATACCCATGATGCTGGGGTTTTATTCTTTATTCATTGAGTTGAACATTCCCTGCTGAGGAATTATCTTCCCCACATTTCTGAGCTTTGCTTCTAGACCAAGTATGTTCCCGGCCTTTAAAAGGCCTCAAGGCAAAAAAAGATGGAGATATGCATGCTACATGCTTCATATGATACACTATTTCATTGTGAATCTGAACTCACACAGACTGATCGATCTCCACTGGGGCAGATAACAGTAGTAATCGTTAGGAGATGGAAATTAGGGCACCCGAAACATGCTACAGTGTGTAAGAGCTTGGCCCTTTATAACCATCCAAATGGCCAACATTAGAAAGTTGAAAGTTATCAAGTGTTGATGAAGATGTGGGAAAAGGGGCACTCTCGGGCAAGACTGGTGGGTATGTAAACTGCAGCAGCTTTTCTGAAAAGCAGTCTGGTTTTGTATTACTGAAATTTAGTTGGCATGTGCACTGTGATCTAGTTGAACCCTCCTCCCAGGTGTAAAGCCCAGGGGAATTGTCTCATAGGCAGGTTTAGAACATCTTTATAAGGATTTTCACTGTGAAGCTTTTGAAGACAACTTAGGGGAGAGTTGGACAAAACCTGGGCATCCATCCTTAGGGGAATGAGTAAGAAAAATAAGGTGTATGTACATTATGAAATACCACTTAGCAGTAATAAGCAACACACATGATCAATATACAGCAACAACAATGGCTCTTCATGACATTCTGTTGAGTAAAAAATGGTAAGAAAATATATGAGACTATAACACAATACCAGTCATGTAAACTAAAAACCAACTCACAAAAATTCATTGTCTATTTTATATGGATGCTTGCATACCTAAAGATACATGCCAAGCACACAGAAAGGATACCTATGGGGGGTGGGAACAAAAGTGAGGGTTAGGAATGATGGAGGACGGGGAGGGAGTAAGACACAAGCACAGCCTTGCATGTCCCAGGACTCATTATGTGCTATGAACCAAGGAGTATGATTAACCACCTCCCTGAACCTGAAGGCCTAAATAGATTTTTTAAGTAAATAAAGTGCTTGGAACACAGTAGGTGTTCAATAAATGGTGCTAAGAATGTGGCTGCAGGGACAACTGAGCAATTTTCCACAAAGATGAAATCCTGACATTCCCCCTAGAAACTAGAAGGCAGCAATGAAATGGCTTTCTCCACCCCATGCTTCACTTCTAATGGGGGGTGGTAATATTAGGTCACTGGATTCCCATGAGGGTGTGTCAATGTGAATAGGGAAAAAAAATCATGTATTATTTTCACTAACCTCTGACTACAATTTAGCAAGTCCTCAGTTGTATTAGTAGTATTTAGGAATTTATCACAAGAGAAATCATAGATATTTTATATGATATTATAATTGTTGCAGGTATCTTGAAATATGCTCAGCACTACTTGGAAATTATGGTAGTTATTAGAGCTGCCATTAGATCATATCTAATGCATTAATAAATGTGCATTTATCACATATTTGGTTTTTAAATTTTTTATAACTATTTCAACATAGTTTGTTTCTTTTGTGATTCTCTGTATTTTCTTATGTACTTAAAGGTATTATTCTATGAAAAGGTCCATAGGCTTCACCAAATTGTCAAAGGGGCCCATAGCATAGCAGAGGTTAAGAATCCCTCAGTATTCCTTGTCATTACCTCCTTAAGGTAGAGAATTTGAGAGAAAGTTCACAATTAAGACTTTCCATTGCACCATCCTCACTGGACAAGAATGAGTAAAATAGTGCCCCTAGCACTATGATGTCATCCAGCTGGTGTCTCTCAGTCCTGTGGGAACAGGGGAGGTAAGAGAGCAAAGGGAAAGAAAAAGGAGGAGGAAAAAAGATAAAGAAAAAAATGGGAAGATAATTTCCTCGGCTTCTTCACATCACTGAATTGAACTTTACTTTTAACAAGGTTGTTATTAAATAGAAATGGTGCACTCATTATTTTGCATTTAGGTGATATTTGGAGACATGGTTCCACTGATTATTTGTGCTGGCAAGGCTGACATATTTTATTTTTCTGAATGCAGTTTAACCACCATCTCTCCTTCCAGACATAGTCTTTTCCAAGACTATGGAGATGCATAAAGAGTCTCTAATATCTTCCCTTAGCCTCCCTAGACCTAAGAGGAACCCTTAATTAGACCCAGAGTTATCCCATTGGTCATGGGGTACTTCACTCTGATATGGAGAAATATCCCATCCCCATAATTGTAATGCTTGCATGGAAAGGGAACCCAGAAAGAGGCTCTCTCTTCTTTGTACCCATCATATCTACTTCACTCAGGATTTGTTTAGGTGATACCCACAGCAGACCCTGATATAGGATTCAAGTGCAACTAGTTTAGTTGGGAAATGCAACATACTCTGGTAGAGACACAAAGCAGCAAAACAGAGAAGGGAAGGCAGCCAGTAATAGTTATGTTATTAATTCAGTCACCATGGTGGCAATTGGATTTCAATATCCTGGGGAAATTCTGGGAAACATATAGACCATGTGTCTCAACAGTATCCTACCCAAGAGACAACAGAGCCAAGACCTTTGTATACTCCAGCCCCTAGAATCATTGCTTGAGGACTACTCCCAGAAGCTGTTACTTCTTCAGTACATCCACCTTGCACAGGCAAGGTGGCCTTTTGAAGTTTCAAAAAAAAATTCTTGGGCACAGAGCTGCAGACACTGGTTTTTGGGGTGAAGGGAGCCCACTGATTCAGGAGGGTAGGTGGGGAGATGGTAGAACACTGATAGTATCTGTTGTTCTTCAATGTGACAGTCTCTCCATCTCTCTGCCTCAGGTTCCCCATCTCTGCAAAAGGCAAGAGTTCTCCAAAGGTTACTAACAGGAAGACTGTGAACTAAATGACATTCTTAGTGTGTTTTCTTTGGCCCACATATTTTAAACATTTTAGAATTAAACTGACTTAAAATGAGGAGGTTTCAAATGAAAACATGATTTTTTATTCTCTCTAGAAATATCTAAGTTGGTGATACTAGATCCCAAAGCAGGTGATCCCTAACACCATTTGGTTTTGGGAATCTAGACATTTTATGCCCGAAGTCAAGTGGTTTAAAGGAAAACTTTTGCAGTTTTTTGGTAAATTCTCTCCCTTTTTTGTGAAAATTTGTTTGTTGTTTGTTTGTTTAGGATAATGCAACTGTGCCTTTTTACTTTGTTGAGGTATGGGGAATTGGGTTAAAATCCCAGGTAGCCTCAGCCTGCCTTGCCAGGATTTAGAGCCAGAATTTTTAGCATCAACTGATAGGCCCACTTGCTCACAGGGAAGACCCCACCATCTGTTCCCAGAGATGGGGAGGGAGTCATTTTCATCCCTCTATACCTTCCCCCAAACTCAGGACCAGGGACATTTTATAACTCAAGAACATCTCTGGCCTGTGCTAAATATAGTACCCCCAAATCCTCTGCTCTTTCCCACATTCTCTTTTAGCTTCTTATATATGAGGTGCATCAGTTGGCTGCTCCCAGCTCAAAGAATCTCTCCTTGGCTGCTGGGTTCCAGCCAAACTCCAGAGGCTACCAACCGTGCCCATCAATAGAAGTGGAAGTCAAGGGCACTCAACCCATTGCTGTGCTTCCCTGGGATTCAGCAGCTGATGACATGGGCTGGCCCCTGATTGCCAATCTTGATGGCGGTTTAAAATATCCCAGTGTGGGCAATGCCTTCAAATGCAGCTGTGATTAGTCTAGTCTCTGAGGTCTTCAAGAAAACCTGTGACTGAATAATAATGGCAAAGCTGATCTAAACATGTGGAAAATATGGATCTGAGGGTCTTTTTGAACAAAATGAAGTTTTATTTCCCATGTGTGAAATAAGGACTACAGGATGGCCAAAGAGCAGCTCTGGCTTACTGAATGGATAAGACTCATTGACTGCATCAGTTTCTTTTCCTTTTCCTTTTTTTAAAGATTTTATTTATTTAATTTTAGAGAGAGGGGAAGGGAAGGAGAAAGAGAGGGAGAGAAACATCAATGTGTGGTTGCCTCTGTAGTGCCACCCATCCACCCTGGGGACCCAGCCCACAACCCAGGCATGTGCCCTGACTGGGAATCAAACCAGTGACCCTTTGATTCTCAGACTCATGCTCATTCCACTGAACTACACCAGCCAGGGCCAGTTTCTTTTTTTAAGAATGGAAATAGGTACTGTTAAAGTGATTTTTTGAGTCTTTAGAAGCAATTTGAATTCTTGACTGAACTAGGAGTTGTCTTTCCAAATGTGATTGAGAACATGGCTCTGGAATCAGACTTCTTGGGTTTCAAATTTGGGCTCTAGCTGTATGACCATGGGAAAGGTGATCGCTTTGTGTCTCAAAATCTTTGCCTGTAAATTGAAGAGAATACTAAGACCTTCCTCACAGGGTTGCTTTAAACATTAAGCACTGCAGACAGTCCCTTGTTCAGAGTCGGAACTCAGTAAATGTTATATATTATTGGTGTATTATTACAAATGATTTTTTCAAGGATAGTGCCAAGATTAACATCAGTTCTGATTCGCCATGACAAAATAAATAATTCCAAATTTGTGACTAGTAGGGTCCAAATTGATGAGCTCTTACCAGCATCTTTCTTTCCCCCGTCCTTGTTGCAGGAAATCTGATAATGATGCAGGGGGTATGCTCTCACCTACAAAAATCAAATGTGGGGCTGGTGACAAAGCCCAGTGTTGGCTCCTAGCCTGGGCTGAGAAAAGGGCAGGAGCCTGGCTACAGTGGAGCAGGGTCTTCCTGCAGTTTCCATGGACCCAAGGAATTTGTGTATTCAGCTAGCCTCTCTGCTCATTCACAGGTGGAGGCGAAACATCAGAATCCAATTTTTTGTCACCTTGTGAAATTATGAGCCTCCATTCCCATTGCGTTGGTATCATCAGAGCACAGCAGACACGTGGGGTGATGGCTGTTGCTGGGTTACTCCTTGTAAGTTCAAGCAGTTCCACATGCTGAATGACAACATGTTTGCCGTGACCTGGGTAAATTAAACTGATGCTTCCTGCCTAGGTAGACGTTGACACAGATTCGTTACATCTGCTTCTGATGAACCTGAATGCCTCATTCAGTAAAGCAAGAAATGAAAATGCAGTGCTACCTTGCCAGTTGGTTTCCTTTCCTTTCCTCCCTTCCTTTCTTCCTTCCTTCCTTCCTTCGTTTTTCCTTCTTTCTTTCCTTCTTTCTTTCCTTCTTTCTTTCTTTCTTTCTTTCTTTTAAATTTTATTTTAATGATTGTTCAAGTACAGTTTTCTCCCCTTTACTCACAATCCAGCCCACCCACCCCTCCCTCCCAGCTTCCCTCCCATTACCACCCTCCCCTTAGTTTTTATCCCTGTGTCTTTTAACTTTGTTCCTGTAAACCCTTCCCCTTTTCCCCTGAAATTCCCTCTTTTCTCTCCTCTGGTCACTTTCTGCGTGTCCTCTATTACAATGTCTTTGACTATATTTTGCTTGTTTCACTGTTTTGTTGTTTAGGTTCCTGTTAAAGGTGAGATCATATGGTATTTATCTTTCACTGCCTGGCTTATTTCGCTTAGCATAATGCTTTCCAGTTGCATCCATGATGTTGCATAGGGTAGGAGGTCCTTCTT
>PVIA01007406.1:0-42577 GCA_004024845.1 Tonatia bakeri | reverse complement strand
GGCGGTGCAAAGGTTCTTTTGGATTGGTGTTTTAGGATTCTTAGGATATAGTTCCAGCAGTGGAATTGCTGGGTCAAACAGCAGACCCATTTTTAGTTTTCTGAGGAAGTTCCATACTGTTTTCCACAGTGGTTGTACCAGTCTGCAGTCCCACCAACAGTGCACTAGTGTCCCCTTTTCTCCACAACCTCTCCAACACTTGTTTCTTGTTTTGCTTATGATGGCCATTCTGACTGGCATGAAGTGGTACCTCATTGTGGTTTTAATCTGCATCTCTCTGATAGCTAGCGACATTGAACACCGTTTCATGTGATTTTGGATCTTCTGTATGTCCTCCTTGGAGAAGTGTGTGTTCAACTCCTTTGCCCATTTTTTAATTGGGTTGCTTGTCTTCTTAGAGTGGAGTCGTGCAAGTTCTTTATATATTTTTGAGATTGAGCCCTTGTCTGAGGTATCATTGGCAAATATGTTTTCCCATACAGTTGATTCTCTTTTTATTTTGATACTGTTTTCTTTAGCAGTGCAGAAGCTTTTTATTTTGATGAGGTCCCATTTGTTTATTCTTTCCTTTATGTCTCTTGCTCTAGGGGACATGTCAGTAAAAACATTTTTGCGTGATATATCTGAGATTTTCCTACCTATATTCTCCTCTAGTACTTTAATGGTGTCATGGTTTATATTTAAATCTTTTATCCATATTGAACTTATTTTTGTATAAAGTGTTTGGTATTCTAGTTTCAATTTTTCGCATGTAGCTGTCCAGTTCTCCCAGCACCATTTGTTGAAGAGGCTATTTTTACTCCATTTTATGTCGCTGCCTCCTTTGTCAAATATCAATTGACCGTAGAGACTTGGGTTTATTTTTGAGCTCTCTGTTCTGTTCCATTAGTCCATGTGCCTGTTTGATGCCAGTACCAAGCTGTTTTGATTATCGTGGCCTTGTAGTATAGTTTAGTGTCAGTTATTATGATCCCTCCTACTTTACTCTTCTTTGTCAAAATTGCAGTAGCTATTCAGGGATGTTTATGGTTCCATATAAATTTTTGAAGTGTTTGTTCTATGTCTGTGAAATAAGCCATTGGTACTTTAATAGGTATCGCGTTGAATGTGTAAATTGCTTTGGGTAGTATGGACATTTTAATGATATTAATTCTACCAATCCATGAACATGGTATATATTTCCATTTGTTTGTGTCTTCCTTGATTTCTTTCCTCAGTGGTATATAGTTTTCTGAATACAGGTCTTTTACCTCTTTGGTTAGGTTTATTCCTAGGTATTTTACTTTTCTTTGTGCTATTTAAAATGGGATTTTTTCCCTTGATTTCTGCTTCTACTGTTTCATTGGTGATGTACAGAAATGCCTTTGATTTCTGGATATTGACTTTGTATCCCGCTGTTTTGCCAAATTCGTTTATTAGGTCAAGCAGTTTTTTGGTAGAGTCTATAGGATTTTCTACGTACACTATCATGTCATCAGCAAACAATGACAGTTTTGTTTCCTCCTTTACGATTTGAATGCCTTTTACTTCCTTTTCTTGTCTGATTGCTGTGGCTCAAACTTCCAATACTATATTGAATAAAAGTGGTGAAAGTGGACAGCCTTGTCTTGTTCCTGTTCTTAGTGGAAAAGATTTTAGTTTTTGCCCATTGAGTATGATGCTGCCTGTAGGTCTCTCATATATGGCCTTTATTATGTTGAGGAATGTTCCCTCTATTCCCACTTTGCTGAGTGTTTTACCATAAATGGGTGCTGTCCCTTATCAAATGCTTTTTCCGCATCTATTGATATGATCATGTGATTTTTGTGTTTGCTTTTGTTTATGTGATGTATTACATTTACTGATTTGCGAATATTGAACCATCCCTGCATCCCTGGGATGAAACCCACTTGGTCATGGTGGATGATCTTTTTAATGTATTGTTGGATGCGGTTTACCAGTATTTTGTTCAGGATTTTAGCGTCAATGTTCATCAGAGATATTGGCCTGAAGTTTTCTTTCTTTGTTTTGTCTTTATCTAGCTTTGGAATTAGGATGATTTTGGTCTCATAAAAAGAGTTTGGGAGTCTTCCATCTTTTTGGATTTTTTGGAATAGTCTGTGCAGCATAGGGGTTAGCTCTTCCTTAAGTGCTTTGTAGAATTCTCCTGTGAAACCGTCTGATCCAGGGCTTTTGTGTGTTGGGAGTTTTTTAATTACTGCTTCAATTTCTTTTGTTGTTGTTGGTTTGTTCAGGTTTTCTGCTTCTTTTTCATTGAGTTTTAGAAGGTTATATTTTTTCTAGAAATTTGTCCATTTCATCTAGGTTTTCAAATTTCTTAGCATACAGTTCTTCATAGTAATTTCTTACAATTCTTTGTATTTCTGTGGTGTCAGTTGTAATCTCTCCTCTTTCATTTCTGATTGTGTTTATTTGGGTCTTCTCTCTTTTTTTCTTGATGGGTCTGCTTAAAGGCTTGTCGATTTTGTTTATCTTTTCAAAGATCCAGCTCCTGGATTCATTGATCCTTAGAATTATGCTTTTAGTTTCTATGCCATTTAATTCTGCTCTGATCTTGGTTATTTCCTTCCTTCTTCTTGCTCTGGGTTGTCTTTGTTGTTATACCTCTTGTTGTTGCAGATGTAGGGTTAGGTTGTTTGTTTGAAATATTTCTATCTTTTTTAGGTGTGCCTGTATTGCTATGAACTTCCCTCTCAATACTGCCTTCGCTGTGTCCCATAAGTTTTGGGTTGTTGTAAATTCAGTTTCATTTGTTTCCAGAAACCTTTTGATTTCTTCCCTAATTTCATCCTTGACCCATTCATTGTTTAATAGCATGCTGTTTAATCTCCATGATTTTAAGTGTTTTGGGTTTTTTCCCTTGGGGTTGGTTTCTAGTTTCATTCCCTTGTGATCCGAGAAAATGCTTGGTATGATTTTGATTTTCTTGACCTTGTTGAGACTTGCTTTGTGTCCTATCATGTGGTCTATCTTTGAAAATGTTCCATGTGCATTTGAAAAGAATGTGTATTTAGCTTCTTTGGGATGGAGGGCTCTGAATAGATCAGTCAAGTCCATTTCATTTAGGGTATTGTTCAATGCCACGATATCTTTGTTGAAATTTTGTTTGGAAGATCTGTCCATTTTTGAGAGTGGGGTGTTAAAATCCCCCACTATAATTGTGTTGCTGTCAGTATTTTTCTTAAAGTCCTCTAGGATTTTCTTTATGTATTTGGGTGCACCTATGTTGGGTGCCTATATATTTACAATATTTATGTCTTCTTGGTGTATTCTTCCCTTGAGTATTATGAAGTGACCTTCTGGGTCTCTTTTTATAGCCCTTTTTTGGAAGTCTATTTTGTCTGAAATGAGTATCGCTACCCCGGCTTTTTTTTTCCTGTCCATTTGCTTGGAAAATTTGTTTCCAGCCCTTCACTTTCAGCCTGTGCAGGTCTTTTATCCTGAGGTGAGTCTCTTGTAGGCAGCATATGTGTGGGTCATGTTTCCTTATCCATTCAGCTATTCTATATCTTTTGATTGGAGCATTTAATCCATTTACATTTAAGGTTATTATTGATAGGTACTTATTCATTGCCATTTATGTACATATGTCCCTCTTTCTTTCTCTTTTCCTTCCTTTCCTTAAATCAGACCCTGTAGTATGTCTTGCAGAGCTGGTTTAGTGGAGGTGTATTCTTTTAGACTTGTTTTGTCTGGAAAGCTTCTTATTTGGCCTTCTATCTTGATTGAGAGCCTTGCTGGGGAAAGTAGCCTTGGCTGCAGGCCTCTGGTTCTCATTCCTTGGAATATTTCTTGCCATTCCCTTCTGGCTTGAAGTGTTTCCATTGAGAAATCAGCTGTTAGCCTTATTGGGGCTCCCTTGTATGTTACTTCCTTTTTCTCCATTGCTGCCTTTAATATTCTCTCTTTGTCTTGAAATTTTGCCATTTTAATTATGATGTGTCTTGAGGTGGGCCTCTTTGGGTTCCTCTTGATTCGAACTCTTTGTGTTTCCTGGATTTGTGTGATTTTTTCTCTCATCAAATTGGGGAAGTTTTCCTTCATTACTTTTTCAAGTAGGTTTTCTATCCCTTGCTCATCTTCTTCTCCTTCTGGTATCCCTAATGTACGGATATTATTATGTTTCATATTGTCTTGCATTTCTCTTAATCCCTCTTCATTTTTTCTGAGCCTCTTTTCCTTTTCTTATTCTTTCTGGATGTTTTTTTCTACTTTGTCCTCCAATTCGCTGATCCGGTCTTCTGCTTCATCAATCATGCTTTTCATTTCTTCTACTGTGTTCTTCAGCTCAGAAATTGTATTCTTCATTTCCTCTTGGCCTGTGTTGATAGTGTCTATTTCATTTTTCATATTGATATAGTTTGCAGTGAGATCGTTGTAGCTTCCCTCTAGTTTCTGGAAGATCATTGTGAGCTCGTTGAACTTCCTTATAATCATTGTTTTGAACTCAATATCTGATAGTTGAGTTGCCTCTATTTCATTTAGGATTCCTTCTGAGGCTTCCTCCTTTCCCTTCATTTGTGGATTGTTTCTTTGTTTTCTCATTGTTCCTGAGACTCTTCTTGTTAACCTCTGTTTTTTAACTTGATCTGCTCTGGTTCCTTTTGTTTATGGTGTGAACTTCTGTGGTAGAATACCTGTGAGATTCAGTGGTGTAGTCTCTTTTGGGTATCCTGGTGTTCACAGCTTCCCCCTACTCTTTTTTGTGATCAGTTGGAGGAGTAAGGCAAAATGGGTTAAGACAGCAAACCAGTATTCTATGATATTTACAGTAGCAGCCAGTAGAGAAGAGATGGGAGATCCTTTGGCTATGTATAGTGTTAACCGTGATCTTCCACCCTACTCTTCACGTTTTAGAAATTATGGAAAGAAGATAAGACTCTTAGTGGGGAGGAAAGTGTTGTTAGTTGGATCTAGAAAGCTATGAGGCTGCAGGAGGTCAGATTCTGAGGTAAGGTGGGAATAAAGAATAGTAAATAGGAGTAGTGTGTAAAAGAATAGAGATAACCCCTATATTAATAGAGTTTAGGAAATTGCAAAGTGAGCTGAGATCTGGGAGGGGTGTTAAGTTGTATTTACAAGTGTGTGGAATAAGTCTTATTTACAAGAGTATTGAAGCAACAATCTTGTGACAGATTCTATGAGATCTAGATAACAAGAATAAGGAGTATAGAATCTTGAGTGGTGTACTAATGGAACCCAAGTGAGGGACAGTGAATTATCAACGCACTGTAAATGAGATAACAGGGGGAACCTATGAAATGACAGTATAACTAGCCAAGCAAAGAAGATTATGCAGAAAGAAAAAAACAACAAAATACAATTGAAATAAAAAATGTCAGAAAAGAGAGAAAAAGATACTATAAATTTGCAGTAATTTGCAGGCAAAAAAAAACCCCCAAACAATAACAACAAAAAATACAGAAGATGGATTGCAGGAGAGATAGATTTGGAGTGGAATTAATAGCACTAGGATGGATGGAAGAGAAACATAAGGAATTGAGAGATATAAAAATAATGAGTTAAAAAATAAAAAGTTGCTTAATAAACAAAAACAAGATAAAATAAAACAATCAAACAACAACAGTGGGATAAGGGGAAAAAAGAAAAGAAAAAAAGGAAGAAACAAAAGGAGAAAACACACACACACACACACACACACAAAAACCTCTTGTTGGTTTCTAACTGGCCAAACCAATTTTTCTGCTTTTGCCAGCTCAAGCAGGCTGAGGGGGGCGGTTAGAATGCTTTTCACCCTTCTAAGACAGAACTCAGTCAGACTCAGGGCTGGCCACCAGCTTTTTCCAGAAACGATCGCTGTCTCTGTCTGGGGTCAGGGCACAAGCTCCAGAGATGGCAAGGGGTCGCGCCCCTCCCCCAACTTCGCCACCACAGGTTCTACGTTCCGCGAAGCACCCGCCTCTCTTCCGGATTCACGGTGCATCAAGGGGGGACTGCGAGGAGTTGCATACTTCCCCTCCGTGGGCTCTACATTTGCAGGAAGCACCCGTCTCTCCTCCGGTTTCACTCTGCACCCTCCAGGGTTTGGGAGGTGTCATGCACATCCGTTTGCCACTGCCATGGGTCCCAGGAACCTGCGAGTGCTGTGTCTTTTCTGGATTCACTGTTTGAGAGTCAGGTATCCTGGTGGGGTGCACGCCCACTTGAAATCACCCCAGCTCCAGAAGCCCTTCCCTTGTTCATGGCTGTGGGGTCTCAGTCTTCCCCAAAACCACACACTCATCAGGTTGGGGGTGCAGGTGCTCACAGCAAGGCCTCCACCCCCACAGCAAAGCCTCCTTTGGTCTGGCAGGCTGGGGTACTCACTGTTCCCCAGGAAGTTCGTGGGTGCCCACAACTCCTGTGCTTCTGCTTCTCAAACCTTGTCTGGGGAGGGAGCAGTGACTCCGCTCTCCTGGGTGCCCTGAGACAGACCCAGGAGCACCGGCCTGCTCTCCGCGCCTATCACAGGGCCCTTATTATCCCGAAGCCATCCTCTTACCATCCGTTTATTCAATGTCTGGATAACTTTTGATGTCCTATTTTCATAAATGTTGCGATATCAGTGGTCCCCTGCTCTGTTCCTCCTCAGATCGACCAAATTCTCCCCCATGCACTGGGGAAGGGGATCACGATTCCTCCTACAAAGCTGCCATCTTCCCCTCCTCTTTCTTTCTTTCTTTCCTTTCCCATCTTTTCCTTGTCCTTTTTTCTTTCCTCCCTCCCTACTTCCCTTGCCTTCTTCCCTCTCTTTTTCTTCCCTCCTTCTATCCCCCCTTATTTCGTCATTCTTTTTTTCTCTTTCTTCATTACTCCTTCCCTCCTCCCCTCCTTCCTTTCCCTTCTGCCTTTCTTCCATCCTTCTCTTTTTCCCTTCCTTCCTTTTACTTCCTTCCTTCCTTTCCCCCTTCCATCTCTTCCTTACCTTCTTTCCTTCCCTCTTCACTTCTCTTCCTCCCTTCACTTTCCTTCTCTCTCTTCCATGCTTTTTCTTTCTATTTTTTTTCTTTCTTTTTCCTGTACTTTTTTTCTAAGAGGAGAAACACTGGTGCTGAGCTGCTCTGTGTTCTTGGCACCAGACCCTGTTCTCCATGTGTACACAAGTCTGAGATCTATGTCCAAACAGAAGACAGAAATGTGACCAGGGGAGGATAGAGGAAAGGATTTGACAGGTCTTCTGAATCTGAAATCTCCAAATGCAAAGGTAAAGTCAGGCTCTTTTCTTAAAGGTTAAATTTCATATTTTAATCACCTCACACAGAGGCTGCTCCAAGCCGAGTCTCCCACAGCCAGCCAACTTGCAGCCTCCCAGCTTGCTGAGGCTTAGGTCTCCCATGGAGCAGCCCCCTCCTCCTTCCAGCTCCATGACAATTGGGACAACAACAACAAATATCAATGAGTTGAACAATAAGTAACTCTTCAGTACTAGTGGGATATTGTTTTAGCCCCTTGTGATTATACCAAGTAGATGCTTGTTCCAGCTACCATCACTGGGCAAGAAACCACTGTAAGTCTTGGTGGCTTAAAACTATTATTACAGTATCTTGGGTTCTGTGAGTTGACTGGACTCAGCTGGGTGGATGTCACTTAGGGTCTCTCAAGCCACTGCAGCCAGATAGTGGCTGGGGCTGGGGTCTTTCAGAGGCTCAACTGGGCTGGGATGTCCAAGATGACACATCCACAGGGCTGTTTGATGTGAGCTCAGCTGGAGCTGTCCACCTAAGCACTTACACACAGCTTCTCCATATGTCTTGGGCTTCCATCAGTAAGCCAACTGAGTTCCAAGAGTGTCCTGAAAGGGAGAATGAGAAGCTGAACATTCGAAGCATAAGCATTCAGGAAGTATTCCAAAGGAATCATGTGGAAACTCTGTGGCCTTTGATAACCCAGCCTAGAAGTCACACAGCACCACTTTTTCCATAATCGATTAGTCAAAGCCCACCAAATTCAAGGGGAGAGGACCCAGATTCAAGGGGAGAGGACACTCCAACACTCAGTGGGAGGAATGCCAAATAATTTGGAGAACATATCTCAAAAACTGCTGCAATGTTAAAAACAACCACTCTGTTCATTTTCTTTAACTTAAAGGTCTAAATTGCACTGAAATCAAGAATACAGCTTAACTCTACTACCAATGCCAACATTTGGAGAGGAAAGTGGAGGATTTAAAGGGAGGACTGAATGGCATGTTCTATTTCTTATCTCAGTTGTCTTTTTAGGGCACAGGTCACAAACCAGAAGTCCCCAAAATGACTATAGCCTGAAATGGGTTTTAAAAATCGATCCAATATTTTAAAGGTTGGAGATTTCCCATAAAACTGAATTTTCAGCATCTCAAAAAAAATCACATCTGAGCTGAATGGTGGCTGCCCACTTTAGACAGGGTTGGTGTGCACCAGTTAGCCACAGTCCCCATCCATTCCTATTTTCCTCAATACTAAGATTGAATATCAGTACCCACTTAGTTACATGGCTGTACTAGTTTTTTCTTGCTTTTGTTTCCGTTTTAGTTAGAAATCATTTATCTTGGTATCATGCTTTTATCTAAAGTGGGAAAATACAACACTAGACAAAGAGGTTCACGTATCCAACACGAATGGCAAAAGGCACATTTAACAGGCATAAACAACTCCCTATGTTGTTTTCAGTACACACCAAAGAGGATCCGTGCTGACTGTTCTGACACCCCTCCTTCTCTCCTTCCCCCTCCCTGCCTCTTTTCTTCCCTCTTTCTTCTCTCATTTTATTTTTAGTCTTAACACTAGTTCTTGAGTAGAAACAGGTTTTCTCTCTCTTGCTGTTTGTCTTTTGCATGACAGTCAACAAAATAAACATTTGAGACCTTAAAACACTACCTTTGGTACAATAGACACATCAAAATGCCTCCTGGACAAGACTAAAGTGGCCTACCAAATGATGTGGGTGGTCTGTTCTCCCCAGAAAGAGGTCCCCTGCCAGCCCAATTCTGGGCCTTCATGGCTGTGTTTATGTTCCAGATCAGGAGAATCAGGTACTCCAGAACAACCACTTCAACTTGTTGTTCAAAGTATAGCAAATTATGAGAAAATGAACAAGCAGTTTCTTTTGACTGACAACTCTGTCATGTTCACCTTTGGTGTTCAACACTTGGCAAAAGAGTCCATCCCCCTTGGCCTGAGAGGCCTGTCCCCTCCCTAATGCTTGCTTGGATCTCTCTCTCTCCCTATCCCCTGAAGCTTGAGTACAACCCTGTTTGCCCCTTGTTCAAAGTTCTTTCTTAAAGTCATTTGACCCTGGTTCATCTACTACAGATGACTATTTGCAAATACCTGTATTCCTTTAGCATAGACAACAGTCTTCAGAATAGCCATCCTGGATTTGAGGAGGAGTTCCTTTGATAGGGAACCTGAGACCATCCAAGTCCTACAAAAGCAAGGGAGGGGCTGAGCTAGAAAAGGGTCTTAATTACCATGTAGACCTTGCTGAGGACGCTCAGTGGCCCAGGTCTTTCTCTGTTGGACAGTCGCCAACTCTGATTCATAATGGAGGCCTGTGAGGCCCTAGATGCAAGAGCATCCATCCTCCTGGGGCCTGGAGACCTGAAGCTGCACCCATGGGACACTGTGAGGTAAAGAAGCCAAGGAGGGGAAAGGAGACTGCTTCACTTGTCTCCATGTCAAGAAAACAAATGTTTTCATAGGAAATTTTCCTTCAAGAATGTTCTGATTTTTGAAGGAACATTTTTCTGAATCATTTCCTCTGGAGAAACCACTCAGCTATCTCAGGAAGGAAAATGTTCCTCTTTCTGAGCCCAATATGCCACTTTGACTCACAGAGATATGCCAGTAAAATAGTAAAACTAATTTCCTACCTCCCACAAAAATCAGCTTGCATGTATGCATGTGCACATGCATGGATATGTGTTTGTGTGTTGTGTGTGTACATGTGCATGTGCATAGGTATGCACTTGTGAGTGTGCATATGTGTACATGTGGGTCTGCATTTGCATGTGCATGCATATGTATGTGTGATTGTGCATGTGTATGCAATGAGTATGTCAGCCCATGGGTGCATGTGTACATATGTGCTTGTATATCACAATAAGTGACACAGGAGCGAGCTTAAAGGAAAAGATGGAAGGCAAAGGCTGCTCCCCTACAGAATGATAGGCTTCCAGGAATGTTGTGAATTCTGCACAGTACCATCCCTACCATGCCTCTCCCACAAATGGATGCCCACTAGTATCTGGCACCATGAAAACCTGAGGCAAAGTCATTCCATGTGTCCACATGCCTATCACTGGTTGAGACTCAGTCATCAGGGAGGCATGTAACACTGTCTGCCAACCTATGGCCTCTTTCCACAGAGGACCCATGCCCATGGTGCTCCCTCCACACCTATGCAGAGCCTCCCTAGATTTCATTCTGACACTTTAAGTCAGCATTTCCTATTTTATGACATAAAGAATCCTAAAATTATGGAGTTATCCAACAAAGAATTGATTTGAATTTAAAGATTTGGGGCAAGGAACACTAAATTCTCTGAGCTTCAGTGTCCTTATTTGTAAAATGAGGATTATACTAACCCCTTCCTTAAAGGATTCAAAGCATATGTAGCTGGTTTGTAGATGTGTATAAAACTAGTCTATTACATGGACTGGAGTGGATGAGGCAATAAAAAGAAACAGAGTTGTTCTGCAACACCTGCTTTCACACCTGTAACCATCTGTTATCTCTTCTATCCTTTGACATCTTTACCAGCTTCCATACTTTTCAGTGCCTTTGGGGATTAAATTGTACATTCTGACCCCTTCAGGCCTGGCCTGAGGCTTAGGGACCTGCAGTGAGAACAGGATGGTCTGTGCTTTCACTATGCCACCATTTCACATGCCTCTAGCCCCTTGCCTTGGTTTTTTCTGGGTCTTCCTTCCTCCCTTCCCTGACACACTGGAGTTTGGGAGGAGGGATGGGAGAAAAGAACACAGTGATACCTGACAGGCCCTCCCATAATCCCTTCATCAGTCTCTCTCTGGGAGAGACCCAAATGATTCCTTCTCCTAGAGCATATTATGAGGGCTTATAAGACCCCACCAGACCCTCAGCACTGCACCATCTCAAACAAGTGTGGGTGGCAAACCCTCTGGCTGAACTCATGTGGCACCTTCTCAATTCCTGCCCAATGTGGCAGGAATTTTTTACTCCGTGGCCTCTCACTACTAGGGTCCCTTCCCCTAGCTGGCACTTACTTTCTGCAGGACTCATTTGGTCCCCTAAAAGCTCACTTATCTTTGTCACTCCAAGTCCTGACACTACAGCATTACTATGCCTTCCTGCCCAGTCATGGGTGGTCCCAGCTATCCATCCTCCTTTCAGATTCTCCAGGCAGGAAGCAGATACTGGTCTCTGCTCTCTTACACCCCTAGCCTCCTAAGGCCAAATCAAGTTCTTTAAAAAATTCCAGGGCACTAGTGTGGGCAGTCCACAAGTTTCTGCAGCGCAGAATCACAGCTCTGAGAAGGGTTGCCAGGTACTCCTTCTGGCAGGATCTCATTGAACAAATGACAGCACTTCTCCTGAACACTCCAACTTGTGCTGGTATCAGGGGACATAATGGAAAGTGGAACATGAGAAGGGTAGGAAAAACACTTGTGACACTTCAGTCAGATGAATCTCATTACACACACATGCACACATATACATGTACACCTATATATCTCCTTCACATTTCTAGGTAGCCTGCTTACATAGGCTGAGAGGCACAGAAAGGGAGATACTCATAGGACAGTTTTTCACTTGCATACCTCTCTAGAGAGCCCAGATTTTAAGACAAAGTTGAGTATGCTTGTTGAGAATGCAAGCTAAGGAACATAATATTCAGGTTCAGATCTGGGCCACAGAAGGGTCACCTTCTCATCTATGTACTGTTGGACAACTTATTTCACATCTCTGTATCTCCATTTTCCCAACTGTGAATGAAACCTTATCTATGGGATTGTTATAAGGGTTAAACAAGTTTTTATAAGAACGGCACTTCATAGTGCCTGGTACATATTAGGTGCTAAATATATAATAGCTATTACAGCATTGTTCCTATTCAGTTATAATATGAAATGCTGAGCACTTAGTATATAGTAAGTACTCAAAAACTCAGCCTTTAGCCATGAAAAGGTAGAGCATTTGGTGACTTAAAGTATAAATCTTGCAGCCCAACTTTTTTTAAAATTTATTTTTAATTGAATTTGATATATACAATATTATATTAGTTTTGCTGTATAGCCAAATGATTAGACAGTTATATAACTTATGAATAAATCTACTATCCATCTGACCACATACATAGTTATTACAATATTACTGACTGTATTCCTTATGCTGTATTTTTCATCCCCATAACTATTCTGTAACTTCCAGTTTGTACTTCTTAGGCCTTCACTTTTTTCACCCATCCCCCAAACTTCCTCCTATCTTGCAAAGTGAACTCTGTTTCTGTTATACTTGTTTTTGTTTTTTAGATTCCACATGTAAGTGAAATCCTATGGCGTTTGTCTTTCTTTGTCTTACTTATTTCACTCAGCACAATACCCTCTAAGTCCATCCATATTGTTGCAGATGGCAAAATCTCATTCTTTTGTATGGATGAGTTATATTTCATTGTATATGTGCACCACTTATTCTTTACCCATTCATCTATTGATGGGCACTTAGGTTGTTTCCATATCTTGGCTATTGTAAACTTGCAGCAATGAACAGATGGCAACCCAACTTTAACTGACATTTGAAACTCCCCAGCCAAGGAGGTTTGATCATGCCATTCTCCTTTTAATCTTTTAGTTACTCCCTTTATTTTGGGACAAAAATATAACTTCCCTCTGGCCCACAGGCCAAATAGTTGACAGATACTCAACTATCTGTCATCTTCCCCAGTTTGCCATGCTCACTCTTGCTATCAAGTCTTTGCTCATGCTATCTGCCCTGCTGGAAATGGCTTTCCCCACCTTCCCCACCAAAGTAACCATTTAGTGTGGCAGTCATGGGAGGGCACTACCCAGGCTTTCCTTCAGTGGAGAATGTTCTGGGAGAAGTACCATTAGCTGACAGCCCCCACCTGGTATAACTTCAGAATCCATAGCAGTGCTCCTTCCAAGGCCACACTCTCTTCAGGCTGTTCCACCCAATGACAGTGTGGTGGAGGCACCAGAATGAGGCCATTCTTCCTGACTGAGACTTTCTCAGAACTCCACTCTGGTCTGAAGCTCTTCCTACACTGTTATCCTTCCTTCCCTCTCCTCTTTCAGGAGTCAGACTTGTATCACCTTCTGAATGCTCTTCCTACCTACTCTTGTTCTCTCCCCCTTTATCCTTCATAGGTGTCTAATTTTATCTTGTATCTGCTTCCTTGAGGATCTGAAGTGATATGCTTAGCTATCAAGGCATAGTTCAAGCTTCATTTCTTAGACTATGAGGGACCTGCCTTCCTCCATGCTCCAAGCTTTCGCTGGGCTCCCAGACCTTATGACCACCTCAGCCAGAACCCTACTATTCTATTATACTCATCAATTTCCTGACTGTCTCACCCAATAACTGAGCTCCTTAAGGAAAAGAAATTTTCCTATTAATCTTTAAATTCACAGTTTGTGGTAAAATACCAAGCACATAGTAGGCACTTAAGGTTTGTTGAATGATTGAAGCCAAACAAGAGAACCTATGAATGTGGAGCTAGGAGACTGAAAGCATGGGATAAATTCTTCAGAACCAAGTAAAGAATTTAAGGTCAATTTCCATATTGTTCATGGATTTCAAAAGCCTGAATTCTATAGCCTTACCATAATTCTAAAATTTTATGAAACAAAATGCATGCAACTCAGTCCATTCCCAATCTTTTTTTTCTTTAAATGAAAATATATCTCTTATTTTAAATGAAAGTTGCTGAGAAAATAGGATCTGATTTAGAGCAATTCAGTACCCAATCTCTTGGAAGTCAGAGGACCACCAGTTTAATCAAAGATTGCTTGATTTCAGAAAACTGAAGCTCTCAGAGCTAAAGAAAAAAGGCTTCAGGGAAGGAACCTGGGATAGTTCACGGGCCCCAAGGCATGCAGTACAGGTAGGTCTCAGAAGAAATAGTAACCAACAGCTGGGAGGTTAGGAGCTAGGGTCAGAACCTTCTAGCTTCTGCCTGCTGGCCCTCCTTCTACATAAGAACAGCTGTTCATCACTTTACAGAACAAGCATCTGAGGGAACTAACTAAACTCCTTGTGTCCCACCCTCAAAATGTTGAAAAGGAAGTGCTTACCTTGAGTCAACTGTCTAGGCCTCCTGGCCCTCGGTTTATGGTCAGAGGGTGTGGCCCCAGAGCCATAAGCAGGGCTTGTGGGAGGCCATTGGGGAGAAAGGGGTGGGCCAATATGGAACACATCCACACCTCATCCCCAATTTGTGGTGGTGGAACAGCCTGGAGAAGCAGAAAGTCTCCGAACTCCTCTATGCCTCATTTTCCTTATCTCAGGGATGTAAGTTGTGGATTGCTCAATGTTTGAATATTGTTGTCCTCCAGAGCCTGTAAGCTCCATAATTATGCCATACCCTCTCCTTAGACTCTTTAAGTACTTTCAACAGCACTTTCCCCCTCTCATTTAGCAAAGCTATAAGCTCTTTAAAAAATACTACATTTTAGCATTTTAAGGCAAATTTTTCTGTAATTCCCTCATAATAACAAAAAGCATTCAAAGGTATTTTACTTTCAGAAAAGAAATATCTATGCATGCACTTAGATCATTGAAGCCAAATGCATTTTTAACAACACTTCTCAATTAAATATTCAACAGAGATGATATGAAGTATGAAGCATTTCATCCAGTTAAAAAAAATCTGAGGTGAAAGAATCCAAGATGTGTAATATCCAAAATTAGAAACAAAGTACCACAGCATTAAATGCTTGTCCAAAAGGGTAGAACCACAGGTCAAAGCCACATCTCTCTGGATTTGTTGGCATTTAACTAGATGCGAAATGTCAGCACAGAAAATGGCTAGTTCAGTGCAAATATTAACAAGAGCAGTGTGTCAGTGTGTAAATGGAGCTTCGGCCAACCAGGGCCTTCCTGACTACAACCCCCCTCCACCCCAGTCACTCCCAGGCAGCAAGGGAACTTTGTTTTTGTTTATTTTTACCCTCTTTGCTGGAGGTAAAGCTGCAGGGCATTTGTTTCATGGGAGAAAAGGAAAGCTGATGTAGGAACCACTAAGAGAGATGGTTTTGTTTACCTATAGAGAAGTCAGCTTATTCTATTCTATCCTATTCTAGGCTATTCTATCCTATCCTATCTTACTGTTTCTCCTGCACATATTCAGAGGAGACTGACAATTAGCAATACTAATTTTATCAAGACCAGGAAAAAGGCAAAGAGTAAGAAAATATTTTTCTTCCCCCTCTCCTCTTCACTGCATTAAGGCGGTTTTAGTGGTATCTCCAAGTTGCACATTTAGCCTTCTGTCCTCACTCTCATCTGCACAGAATATTTTCAGAAAGCTTTTCCTACTGGTGCCTTCCCTAGCTCACTGAATTTATGGTCTTGCTCTGAAAAGGGAAGCTCCCAAAGTAAGTCTGATTGGGTGATAGGTGGAACTCCTAGCGCTGCTGTTTCAAGTAAGAAGTACCTTGATTCAAGGGACATGCAGGAATGATGTCTGCCTGCTGTCCTCTGAGATGGTGTTTTGGTGAATCCACTTTTGGTGGTAGTCAGACCCAGGAACCGAATGCTCTCAGCCCCTTGAGAATGGATTGGCTTGCTCCTCCAGCTCAACAGAGACTTAAATCGACAAAACAGAATGACTAATCAGACTAATGCAGAGTGATGCCAAACATCCCCGCCAGCCTGACAATTACATTCTCTGCTTATGAGCAAATGATCTGGGCAGTCACATTAACTGACAGTGGCTTGGTGTTTAGAATGAAGCCTGGCTTAATTGGAGCATTAAAGGAATTGTTGAAGCAATATTAAATGGTTCATTCACCAAGTTGCCAGGAAAGCTGTGGAACTAGCCTTGGAAAGCAGGTAGGATCAGAGAGTGGCTAGGGAATCAGACCCCAGTCAGCTAGAGCACCAGCCTATACTGCCAAGAGATGACAGACACTTGACTCCTTTGATCATTGGTGTCTGCTGGAAACAGAATGTTGCAGCCACCATGGTTGCTGCTGCCAGAAAGAGTTTCCCACTGTTGTTGGCTCCAGATTCAAAGGTATGGCAGGTATATATGACTGGCTGAGCCTTAGTGCACATGGCTTTTCCACTGGGAATGTTGGAAATGCTAGTGTCAGAGTTTGGGTTTCTCCAGAGGAAAACCTGAGATAAGTATTGAAATGCAAGCAGTTTATCTGGAAAGTGATTCCAGGAAGTACAATAGGGAAGTGAGGTATTGAGATAGGAAAAGTGAAAAGCTGAGAAAGGAAATGTCATGGAGTAGGTCATCACTGTGGGCAACTGGGGCTCATTCTCCTCCTCAGGACCTCTGGGAGGCAATATAGACCCTCTTTTTTTTTTATTCTTTATTTTATTGATTATGCTATTACAGTTGGCCCATTTTCCCCCTTCACTCCCCACCACCCTGCCCATCCCCTCCCACCCACATTCCCCCCTTTAGTTCATGTCCATCTGTCATAAGTTCTTTAGTGTCTATATGTTCCATACTATTCTCACCCTCCCCCTATTTTCTACCTACTGTCTATGCTATTTATTCTCTATATCTTTTCCCCCTCCCTCCTCCTCCCACTTCCCTGTTGCTAACCCTCCATTTGATGACTTTTATTTACTGTTCATATTTTTAATCTTCTTTTTCTTAGATAAGTCCCTTTAACATTTCATATAATAAGGGCTTGGTGATGATGAACTCCTTTAACTTGGCCTTATCCTAGAAGCACTTTATCTCCCCTTCCATTATAAATGAAAGCTTTGCTGGATAGAGCAGTGTGGGATGTAGGTCCTTGCCTTTCATGACTTGGAATACTTCTTTCCAGCCCCTTCTTGCCTGTAAAGTCTCTTTTGAGAAATCAGCTGACAGTCTGATGAGAACTCCTTTGTAGGTTACTGTTTCCTTATCTCTTGTTGCTTCCAAAATTCTCTCCTTCATTTTTACCTTGGCTAATGTAATTATGATGTGCCTTGGCATGTTCCTCCTTGGGTCCAACCTCTTTGGGACTCTCTGAGCTTCCTGGAATTCCTGGAAGTCTATTTCCCTTGCCAGATTGGGGAAGTTTTCCTTTAATATCTGTTTAAATAAGTTCTCAATTTGTTGCTTTTCCTCTTCCCCTTCTGGTACCCCTATAATCAGATGTTGGAACGTTTAAAGGTGTCCTGGAGGTCCCTAAGCCTCTCCTCAGTTTTTTGAATTCTTGTTTCTTCATTCTTTTCTGTTTGGTTGTTCCTTTCTTCCTTCTGGTCCACTCCATTGATCTGAGTCCCAGATTTCTTCCCCTCACTATTGTTTCCCTGTATGTTTTCCTTCATTTCTCTTATCATAGCCTGCATTTGTTCATCTAATTTATGTCCAAAGTCAACCAAATCTGTGAGCTTCCTGAACACCAGTGCTTTGAATTGTGCATCTGATAGTTCGGCTATCTCTTGGTCATTTTAAAAAATTGGTTCTGGGGCTTTCAAATCTGTTCGAGCCATCTTTTTTATTTTCCTTTGGTTTGGTTGCGGCTGTTTCGTAAGGACGGCGGAGCCTTAGGTGTTCACCAGGGCGGGGCAACCCAGTTGCTGGGTTGTGACATTGTATGTGGGGGCAGGGTCTGAGAGGGAACCATGGTGCCTGCTCCGCTCTCTCTAGGACTTCCGTCCCCTCCACTGTCTCCCACAAGCAAATTGGGCCCTTCCTGTGCTGGCTCCCAGGCGGGTGGGCTTGTGCACTTTCTCGGACTCTGTGGGCTTCCCCGAGAAGTCTCCCGTGAGGCTGAGAGAATCTCCTGGCCTCAGCTCCTAGATGGTGCTCTTAAGCTTTGAAACCCGGCAGCGCTGCCCATTTTCGCTGTTTGTCTGTGCAAGAATGTGTGGCTGCAGACAGCCAGCTGCCTTGAGCCCCTCACTGGGTCTGCTAGTCTCCTCCCAAGCCTTTGGGTCCCTCAGCTGCCTTCTGCACCCTGCGTGCCCGTGCCTGCCAGCCAGCGTTTCTTCCCGCCGGGACCCCTCGACACCTCTCCTCAGGCCTCCGACTCTGCCGCTCCTTACCAGTCTGGATGTACTGTAGTCCGACTTCTGTTCAGTTAATTTCTTTGTGTTCTGGGGTTTTTTTTTTTGTTTCTCAATTTTTGTTGTCCTTAGTTTTGGTTGCGCGAGGAGGCACAATGCGACTGCCTATGCCTCCATCTTGGCCGGAACTCAGTATAGACCCTCTTGAAATTGCCCCACCTAAGCAGTGAGGAAACTGGAGTTTTGATTCACCGATTCCCATCTGTCATTGGTTGAGGGTAGCCTTAACTCCTAGGGGAGATATCAATTTCCCTGCCCATCCAGCCTGCCCTGCATGGAGAGTCACACATGCTTACATTGGCACAAAGAAGAGTGTTGAGTTATATAGTGCTTATGTGTGTACACAACAGTGTCTGCTACACTAAGAACCATGCAGTTTTAGCTGCTTGAGTGACAGGGGGCTCTGCCTTCTACCTAGATTCAGAGAAAGGAGATTCAGATTCCAAGTAGCCAAAAATATGAAAACATTCTCTACAATTAAATACCTTTTACTTTATCTGCCAATTTCTTCTTCCCCCTCTTTTTCTGCCAACTGTCCCACCTCCCATCCTGGTAGTTCCCAGGGGAGCGGTCATTTTTTCACATGGTCCTTGGGCTCTGCTAATTGGTCCAGAGTAGCACCTGACACAAAATGTGCCAAATCAGAAGTGTTCCTTGAAGTTTTCTAAATTAGAAATGAGTCAGTTTTTCTCAAACAGACTGGGATTTCAGATGCAAAATTCAGAAGCTGTAGACACATAAGAGAATAACATGCACATAGAGAGTCACAGATCTGAGGAAAGGAAATCATCTCGGTGGCATTCATGTCTCCAGTGTGGAGACCCAATGATTTCCGTTTTTCCTACTCCTCAACTTCCCTAGGATTCTGTGATCCAACATATTGTTCTTTTTGCCTAAGTTTACGACCAAAAGAATCCTGATTAATATGGTAAGCATGGAAGAGGAGGACAAAGTGAGATGATTACTGCAGAATGAGGTACCCGGGAAGCAGACTTTGAAAGGAGTAGACATGTGAAGGGCCAGGAGTTTATTAAGAAGAGCTCTTGGAATGAATGCCAGGGGGAGTGAGGAAGCTAGATTGAGCAGAGAAAGAACTCTGGTTTTCATGCACACACTGATGCCTTGGCCAATTCCATGAAGTCTTTGTTGCTGAGAGGGCCTTTCAGAGTTGTCCCAAGTCAGGGTGAGGGCCCCTGGCCTGTGTACCCTCAGATGATCAGTCATTGGATGCTGGCTGCCCTAAGGAGGGAGTCAGCTTGGAAAGAAACAGCTCTCTACAGTTGAGGCTATTCCTTCAGGGTATACAGTTGAGGTATTCCTGCCAGCAGTTTTCTCAGCAGCTGTTAAAGTCAGTCCTGTGGTCCTGAAGGGGAACCTGTGTGACACATCACATCATCCACTACAGGGACCTATTTTTTAATAGGGGAGAATGTAAATGCAGTTCCCCACTACGACAAATTATGCAGTCAACTTTCCCACATTTGGGGAAATCAGAAGGGTAAGCACATCAGGAGTGCAATGGATAAGCCTCACCCTGGGAAAACCACCTTTGTGATCATGGTATCTCTCCTGCCATGACCTTACAGTGACCTTAAGAAACATCTCTCGGATAAGCCTGAAGGAGGACTCTCTTTCAACAGAGAGGACACCTTGCCTAGCTAATTATAACCATTTACTGAAGGCTCTATGCTTATTACTCACCAAGCAACATTCTTGTTTATCCCTCTCTGAGACTGGGACTATGTCCTTAATTTACAGATGGGGAAATGGGAGTTTAAAAATTTAAGAACTGGCTCAAGATCACAGAGCTAATAAATGACTGAGCCAACATTCAAAACACACCTCCCAAATCTGGAACTGGGGCCTTAGCCTCTCTGCCAGGACTGGGACTCAAGGGAGGCATGCAGGGCTCACTCAACTGTCAAGTACCTACCCTGTGTTTCCGTGACCCTGACAGTGAATGCCTCCTTAAATTTGTGCCCTGGATGCCTCATTTGTCTCATCATAGTTTCAGAGCTCTTCTCTTGGCTATTGGACAGAGGAAAACTAGAAGCCCAAAGACCCTGGGCCAAGGCCTCTCCCCTGGAGCTGTTCAGTGGGCCCCACCAGCTCTACTAGTGTGAAGTGTCATTTTTCCAGAAGTCTCCATGGATGACCAGCCTCTTTTTATTTTGTTGTTTTCCCAAACAGGGCTTAAAACAAGGGATTAGATTTATCAATTTAGCATTTCTTAATTTCCAATCACATTCCAGGACTACCTCCTGGGTCATTCCACTATTCACCGTAAGTTGGCATTTTGGAACTCACGCACTCCATCAGCCCATCATAGTCCCTGAGTGGGCTTCACCCTATAGAAAAGAATCACACCCATTCCATGCACATTGTGCTTGCTTAATGGTGGGGGTAGTTCTATAACCTCTATTCTGCAGAGTGGAGGGGTTTCATAATAGCCTCTGTATTGACAGCCCCTAATAGTTACTTGTCTGCCTATAAAGAATCCTCAGATCTCGCCGACACACTCAGCACACTGCATTATAACTGTCATTTGCCCACCTCTCTCTGCCCCAGGCTGGGCCCTTTGCATCCAGTGGAGTATTGCAGCCCCCACCCAAGGGTGCTCAAGACATATTTCTTGGATAAAGATTAACTGACCCTCTCTAGAGCTTAGCTCAGGTGAATCCACTGCCCTAGCTACAATGAAAATCATGCCAGGCCTCCATCTGTTTTTAAATGATAGAAGGGCATTCCTAGTCTTTGGGGAGAAACTGCAAGGATTTAATGAAATGTTTCTGCAGTTGAGGCTATGGATGATCTGTTGACATGGTTGTAGGTTGTTTAATGTCTTTCTGTACCATCAATTCTGCACTTTGTACCGACTCAGCAAATTGGTATGAATTTAAGCTTCTGACAAGGACCTTGGAAATAATATGCTTCTACACATTTAAGAAAGGAAAGAACTTGAAAGTAATCCTAACAAAATCTGAGATTATAACCTCAGCAATCCACTCCTTCCAAGAACTTGGCCTTGGATGAGATACAGCCTCATATATGGGTTTCTTGCTTCTGATACCTCTGTTTGAGGGTTCCAACCCTGCCTTAAATTGCCAGCCTGGAGAGTCTATGACCCTCACCTACCTCACGCCCTGTATTTCTTCTTGCAATTAGAAATTCCCAAAACACATATATCAGGGCAGCCTTCCAACCCTGGAGACCATGGTGCTAATCTCCCTGAACTTAATGCAGTGAGGCAAGCAGGCTTTGGAATTTGAAGACTTGAATGTGACTCTGGCTTGGCTTTTTACTGACAGTGACTTAGCATTTCCCAAAGAGGGTTCCATTGAGTGATAGGATTCCACGACATATTAAATAGAAATAGTATATCAGTTAACTATTGGCACTGATAACAACACTGTGTAACAAGCAACCCCAACACTCAGTGACATATGATGATTAGCATTTATTTTTCACTTGTGCATCTGCAGATTAACTGGGAATACATGCACTGGTCTCGGCAGGCACTGGGTGGTGGAACCAGCTATTAAAAAAAAAAAAGATAGAAGCCCTGGATGGTATTGCTCAGTGGGTTGAATGCTAGCCTGCAAACAAAAGGGTTGCCGGTTCAATTCCCAGGCAGGGTACACACCTAGGTTGCCAGCCAGGTCCCCAGTAGGGGGCACACAAGAGACAACCACACATTGATGTTTCTCTCCCTCTCTTTCTCCCTCCTTTCACCTCTAACTAAAAATAAATAAATAAAATCTCTTTTTTTAAGTCCCCTGAACTCTTATGGTGGTGAGGCTTCACAAATGGGGGTGTTAAGGGGTTACATGACTTCCGGCCAAGATGGAGGTGTAGGTAGGCACACTGTGCCTCCTCACACAACCAAGATAGGGAAAACAATAATTTAGAAATAGAATAACAACCAGAACTGACAGAAAATTGAACTGTATGGAAGTCAGACAACCAAGGAGTTAAAATAGACATGTTCATTCAGACCGATAGGAGGGGCAGAGTTGGGTGGCTGGGCACAGAGGGGTCACAGCACAAAGGGCAGTGGCACGGGGCGAACAAGGCACCCTGAGTGCGCAGGCAGTAGCTGGCAGACCCCAGGCATGGGGTGGCAACTGGCAGACCCAGCAAGGCAGCGATTGTGAAGCAAGGCACTGTGGGCAACCCAGAGTCCCAGTGCTGGGAAATAGAGCCTCGGGGCACTGATTGATAATACCTGTGGGGGTTGAGGCACAGGGATAGACTCCCAGCCTCACTGGAGGGTTCGTTGGAGAGAGTGGAGAGACCCATGGGGTCCTAGAACATGCACAAGCTCACCCACATGGGAATTAGCACCAGAAAGGCCCAGTTTGCTTGGGGGAAGTGGCAGAAGGGACTGAAGTCCAACGGAGAGTGGAGCAAGCACCATTGTTCCCTCTCAGACAATGGATTGCCCCACACACAGCATCACAACCCAGCGACTGGGTTGCCCTGCACTGGTGAACACCTAAGGCCCCCCCTCATATGTAACAGGCATGACAAGACACACAAAAAAATGGCCCAAACGGAAGAACAGATCAAAACTCCACAGCAAATACAACTAAGCGATGAAGAAAAAGCCAACCTATCAGATGCACAGTTCAAAGCACTGGTGATCAGCATGCTCACAGAATTGGTTGAATTTGGTCACAAATTAGATGAAAAAATGAAGGCTACACTAAGTGAAATGAAGGAAAATGCACAGGGAACCAATAGTGATGGGGAGAAAACTGGGACTCAAATCAATGGAGTGGACCAGAAGAAAGAAAGAAATATCCAATCAGAAAAGAATGAAGAAACAAGAATTCAAAAAAATGAGGAGAGGCTTAGGAACCTCCAGGACATCTTTAAACATTACAACATCCAAATTATAGGGGTACCAGAAGGGGAAGAGAAAGAGCAACAAGTGGAAAACTTATTTGAACAAATAATAAAGGAAAACTTCCCCAATCTGGCAAGGGAAATAGATTTCTAGGAAGTCCAGGAAGCTCAAAGAGTTCCAAAGAAGTTGAACCCAAGGAGGAAAACACCAAGGCACATCATCATTACATTACCCAAAATTAAAATGAAGGAGAGAATTTTGGAAGCAGCAAGAGATAAGGAGACAGTAACCTACAAAGGAGTTCCCATCAGACTGTCAGCTGATTTCTCAAAAGAGACTTTACAGGCAAGAAGGGGCTGGCAAGAAGTATTCCAAGTCATGAAAAGCAAAGACCTACATCCAAGATTGCTCTATCCAGCAAAGCTTTCATTTAGAATGGAAGGGGAGATAAAATGCTTCTCAGATAAGGCCAAGTTAAAGGAGTTCATCATCACCAAGCCCTTATTATATGAAATGTTAAAGGGACTTATCTAAGAAAAAGAAGATAAAAAACATGTACAGTAAAATGACAGCAAACTCACAATTATTAACAACCACACCTAAAACAAAAACAAACTAAGCAAACAACTATAACAGGAACAGAACCAAAGAAATGGAGATCATGTGGAGGGTTAGCAACAGGGGCGTGGGAGAAGGAGACAGGGGGAAAAGGTACAAAGAATAAGTAGCATAGATGGTAGGTAGAAAATACACAAGGGGAAGGCAAGAATAGTATGGGATATGTAGAAGCTAAAGAACTTATGACACATGGACATGAACTAAAGTGGGGGAATGTGTGTGGGAGAGGGTGTACAGGGTGGAGGGGAATGAAGGGGGGTAATGGGACAACTGTAATAGCATAATCAATAAAATATATTTAAAAAGGGGGGATTACAGGGCTGTGGTAGGCTTGGATGTTCTGTGCTAGCAAGTTTTGAGAGACTCTAGACTGAGCTGGTATGGCTACAGATGGACAGTAGTGTTTCAGAGAAGACTCTAGTGGGATGTCAGCCAGAACACTTATCCAGACCCTGAGGGGAGGCTAGGCATTCAGGGCAGAGATCAGAACCCCAGCTGGGTTGCAAAAGGCTATGAGGGCTGGAAGCCATGGATGTCATTATACCTCTGGCCCCAGTGCATGATCTGGTTTTATTCAGAAGCTTGCCTTTTTCCCACACCCTCCAAAAGTTAGTGTCCTTTTACTTTGGTCTCAATCCCTTCATTTTATCCAAGCCAGTGGGAGGCCTGGTGCTCTTGTCTTCATCTTTGCAAAGCAGAAACCTCCCATCCTATGGCCTCCACAAACAATGAAACACCAGAATCATTAGCATAAGGACACAACTGGCAAGAATAGAGTTCACAGAAGATTTTCATTCTGCTCAGGTATGAGTAGGAAATTCTCCATGGAATGGCATTCTTCTCTTTAGTTACACATGTGGTTTTCATTTTTCTAGAAAAAAACAAAAAAACTCCAGGTGCTGTTCTCCAAAATCTCACCCTACCCCTGTCTTGGTAGGCTCCCATATGCCCAGGTCTGTCAAAGTGCCAGTGCTGGGGCAGAAAGTTTCCAGCATCTTCCACAGCCACCCCCAACAAACACAGGAGACTGTCCTATACATTGGCTTTTCTTCCATCAAAACTCTCAGATATTTCTCCTCTGCCCCTCAGGGTTCTGTTTCTTCCTATGTTTGCCTGTGGCTCTGGTGAACAATAGTTGAATAATATTTTTTGGTTTTCCCCCTTGTATTTATTTCAAGGATCCTCACCCTAAAATCCCAGGAAATGTGTCTCAGAGGTCGACAGGGCTGTGCTCTGGGCCCCAGGATCTCTGAGATACAAAGACAGCACAACATCAATTGGTTGGGGTTTTTTGTTGTTGCTCTTGTGTTTTACTTTTAGATTTTTCAAAGAAAACAGATATCACATATTTTTCCTTTGGGAAAATAACTTGGGAGGGAAATGAAATCCTGGGAATATGCAGATGCATCTTGAAAATGAAAACATTTCATTGTGGAAAGAAAATTACAATAGTGAGATCACCCTCAAAGTATCTATTTGAAGGAAATAGTGTTTGAATGAAAAGCAAGATATTTGGCACTTAGGATTGTCCAATGATGAAGGAGCAATAACCTGTTATTTTATGGTTATATAAAAGCTCTTATGAGCACAACTTCTGCAGCAAGATGGCTGGGGTTAGGATACCAAGTTTGCTACTTTCCATCCATGTGACTTTGAGCAAGTTATTTAATCTCTCTGTGCCTCAGCTTCCTCCTCTATCAAGTATGAATACTAATATACCCACTTCATCAGGTTTTTATACAATTAAATGAGGCAAGTTTCATATAGGTCTTGCTATAGTGCCTAGCACATAGTAAGCACTAAGCATGTGTGAAATAAAAATTCAGGAAGAGGGCTACCCTGAGAACATAACATGTGCTAACACCCAAGAGGTATTGGAAACACAGGAAGCACTCATCTTTATCATTATTGTGTCCTTACTGACCTTACTCCACCTTTTCTCATGATCTTACCTCCATACTGATGCCCTCTCATGCAGCCTTTTATGTATCCCACTTCCGTCTCTTAAAAGGGAAAAATGAGAAAAGAAAGAAAACACCAATCTAGGAAAGACAGCAGGAAGACTTGCATTTTAATAGCAGATAAACTATAAAGTCAAAGAAATGAATCTCTAATTGTAGAATTTGTGGTTGCTGGCAAGGGGACTATTTAGTGAGGCAGAGGTGACAGAGCTGGGCAGAATAAGAGAGGAGGACAGAAGATGAAACTGAAATTCATCCATGCAAGCAGCTGCCTACTGGACCTGCCAGAAATGCCAGCCCCTAGTGTATGAGGAAATATGCTTTCTGTGAGGTGACTCTCACTCCAAATGGAAACCCACACATCCCCTGGACTGGTTCTTCCAATTATGGAAAAGGCCCTCAAACATCCTCCGATTGGCATACCAGGAAAGCCACATGCCCTCAATAATGATGATGATAATAGCATCGGTAATAGTTGCAATGCAGCTGCTACTTAGCCACATGCATCTTCAGAGCCTCCTGGGGTTTGGCAGTGTGCTAAGAATAGTCCTAGTACCAGCATTTGAGAACAATCAACTGACCAAACTGAACCACACAAAATGGGATCCTGCTTGCCAAATGGGCTGACGGTGATGGGAGCCAGGTGTGAGGGAAGCAAAAGAGGTCCACTGAGTGGGCTCAGAGTCCATGAGGAGACTTTGCTGTGGGTTCAGTGCAGAGAAACCCTGGAACCAGAACCAGGGAGAAAGTCTTCTAAACTGTGGCCCTCAGATTAACCCTGCTGTTAGATCCCACCTATCCACCTGTGCCCTGGGTCCTATGACCAGCTCCCTCGTTGACTTCATCATCCAAACCCGAGAGAGTCAGCCACATGATCAGTGACTGGTATGCAAAGATGCCATGCCATCGGGATAGAAAATGCCAATTAAGACTGGTAGAAGTTACCTTCTCATGTGAATAAAGTTCAGGGCTAAAAGGGTGACTTCACAAAGTTAACAGGATCCAGGCTATTATTAGTATTATTGTATAATTTGTGTGTGGTGAAATACACAGATCATAATGACATAGAGTTTGATGAGTTTTGAGAACAATCCAACCAAGATGTAGAACATTTCTATCATCTCAGAAAGTTTCTTCATTACCCTTTCCTGTTGACCTTCACCCCTCATTGGCAACCACTGTTCTGATATCTGTCACCACAGACAGAGTTGTTTTGCTTCTTGTAGAATTCTATACAAATGGAGTTATACGGTATATATTCCTTTGTGCCCCATTTCTTTCACTCAGCATAATATTTGGGGGTATTCACTCAAGTTGTTGTATGTATCAATAGTTCATTTTTATTGCTAAGTGGTATTTCATTGTATATACACAATTTGTTTAATCATCTATTGATGGAAATTTAGATTGTTTCTAGTTTGGGGTTGTCATTTAAAAAAAAACAACCTGTTATGAACATCTGTCTGCAAGTCTTTGTGTGGACATAGGTTTTCATTTCTCCTGGGTAAATATTTACAAATGAGATTACTGAGTTTAGTATAGGTATATGTGTAATTTCATTAAAAACTGCCAGTTTTCCAAAGTGGCTCTACCATCTCAAATTCTTTCTGTCTTGCTCCTCTACCATTCCCTGTACATGACTTCTACCTCATGGTATCATATGGCTGACTGAACTCCAGCCATCGTGTCCACATTCCAACCCACAAGAAAGAAGATGAAGGAAATAGTATGCTTTCCTCATTTTAATAACACTTTCTGGAAGCGTCACACAAAAGTTGTTCATACATACCATTAGCTAGAACTTAGTTATATGGTCACAGATAGCTGCAAGGGGGGCTGGGACATGTAATTTTTATTATGGAGATCCATTCATCTAGCTGAAAATTGGGGGTTTTACTGTTGAGAAAGAAGACCATGATGTATGTTGGAGGCCAAAAGCAGCCTCTGCCAAGACAGGTGACCAAAAATCAGGCAAGGACCATTTCTGTCTTGCTCAGAGAAGATTCTCCAGAACCTGTCTTGGGACATGTGAACAGTAAAGGAAGGAGGAAGAGGGAGAGATGAAGGAAGAGAAAAATAACCACGGCAACCAGCCTCATGATGTGAGAATGTTCTGTGGGATCATTATGCTTATCTGACAAGAGGGCTGTTTTTAAAAGGCTTTGACAATGCTTCAATTTCTGAAGTTGTTTCAAACATCTCCTGGATGCAATTAAATATCACTATATGAATTTTCAAGAAAGTCCTTCTGTGGCATGATAGGTAAGGGACATTTTAACTTTGTTCTCTGATGGAGATGGTTTGAAAATTTTGTTTTTCAGTGTAGAGTAGATTGTATACGTGTGTGCGCACACACACAGGAAACCTTTGGACCTTTTTCCTGTCAGAATCTCACAATTTGTGAGGTAATAAACGTGTTGTCATCAAGGCCTTGTGCCTTGGATATTGAAATGAAGACTGAAATGCCTGAGGGGAGAGGGGAAAAAAGGCCCAGACAGCAAGATTGTTTGGGAGCAGCGCTGTGGCCGTGGCAGGCAGGAGGAACTTTTGCAAGAGGCCTCCGTGTTTCCAGCCGGGTGCCCCTTCAGCAAATGAGGGGGTCATCGGGTTATGTTATTTTATGGTACAAAAGCAGATACGGTCCACTGCCTCCGCTCTACCCTGATAATTTTGTTTTCCTAGCGGGTTTGCCATCAAGGATCTGACATGCCATTAGGTTTTTATCTCCATTGCCTGAGGAGGGGCAATGGTGAGTGAGGGCCTGCTTTTCATTAAAGTGAGCCTGGTTGCACGAGCACTTCTTTGAGCAAAACAACCACGGTTCACGACAAGGTTAGGGGAAGGCGGGGCAGAGAGAAGGTTGTTAGTTATTACCTCTGCTTCCTTAGCAGGAGTGGGGGCTTCTCTTCTGTAGAGGTTTGGCCCCCTCCCTTGGGGGTTGAAAACTAATTCTGCACTTGGGCCATGATCCTCAGGCCCGCCTAAGAAGCGGTGTCTTCTAATCATGCCCAATCATCAGGCTGATTCTGTGACATCAACTGTTACCCGTTAGGGAACAGGCTGACACCAAGTAAAGCATTTCCCTTAGTCTCAGCTCACATTTAACTCACAGTCCTAGAGGTGAGAGGCACAAATTACCCAGCAGGAGCTGTGGCAGGGCAGCTTGACCGGTCCTGCCAGGGACACAATGTGTGGCACCTGCCAGCTCTGAAACTTCTGCCAGGGTTTCTCTCCCCAAGGGAAAGTCATGTCTGGGAGGGTGTGGAGGAAGGGGAAAGGCTGGTGGTCTGGACTAAAGTCAGCCCAAACTGCCTCTGCCTGGCATGAAAGTGCTTCTTGGTACATTCTAGGTATTTTATCTGCACTGTTTTCCCTGCAGCAGAATAAAACAAGTGGAGACATCCACTCAGTAGCAAGTCTGAAGGGGAAGATTTTCTGCAAATATCTCCATTTTTTCTTTTCAGATGCAGGAGATGACATTGGTGTCAGGAGGGGTTCCAGCTATTTGTGGTACTTACCAAATCTGCCTGACTTTTGCTATTTCTTATAAGGACAGCTTTAGTCAAACCAAGTACTCCAGGCCACCTTTTTGTGTCATTCCTATCAGCAAAATCACACTGGGCCAATGCTCAGTGTGGCGTGTTGGCCTCCCATGATACATTTTTATCATTGCTGGCAGGAAACAGAGCCTTCCTCCCAGCCTTCCCTGCCCCCTCCTACCATCCTCCCTCCTCCTCCTCCACACTCACCCCACCCTCCACTGGGCATGATTTATAAGCACAGAAATCCCATTAATCCCTGAGATATGTGGTTTACTTCACCCAAGAATTCAGAGACCTGTGTTCTCTCCCTCGCAAAGTGAATTATAACAAGAGCATAGAATATTGATTCCAGGCATGTGGAATTTTAATCCTCAAGTTCCCATGAAATACTCCTGTTCATGGCGAATTGGCCCACAATTTCAGCATGTCTGAACAGTCTCTCCTGCCACTGCCGTTCACAGTGACTTCGGGAGGCATCTAAGAGCCCCACATCTCACTCACGTGACTTTGCATCCACTCTCTGGTACAGCATGCAATTCTGGTTTGTATTTCTGTGAAGCCCAACATCAATCGGGCATTTTAAAATCCCCCTGCTGCCTGCAAAGCCAAAGTCAGCAGCCGTCTTCAAAATGTCACCAGCCATTAACTGCGAAGCGAGGATGAATTATGCTCATCACCACTGCCAGGTGCACTGGGAAGAGCAACTTGTGGAGGCAGCTTGCCATGCACTGGGAGGAAATTCCAGCTCCAAGCTCTGCCCTGGGCTATCCCAGGACCACCATCCTTGGTTTCCAAAGACACTGTAGATCTGTTTGCAATTAGGGTTTTTTTTTTTTTTAATCAGGTATTAGCCCCTATGATTTACCAGGCCTGTGATCCCAATAATTCCCTTTATTTCCCAGTTACAGGTAAGAATTGAGAGGCTCAGAGTTGTTGGGTATACTGCTCAAGGTCACACAGCTTGTGTGTGACAACAAACCTTTGCTACCAAGATCTATTTTTATTACAACATCATACCCAAAGAAGCTTCTATAAATCTTCTGCATGGTTTTGATTATGTGTCTCAATAATATCACCAGGCCTAGGGACCAACATTTTAATGATCACACAGCTGGAGCCCAGAGATGTTAAATAATCTGTGCAAAGACACCCAGCCATGTAGTTGAGGGGAGAGAAGGCACTGTAACCTAGAATGCCACAGACATTTTTTGAGCATCTATGACCTGCCAGGTTTGTGCTAAGTTTTAGGGGCACCTAGCTGAAGTAGACTCAGCCCCTGCCCTCAGAAGACTGGCAATCACAGGGGAAGTCTACAACATACATGATTATATTTAATTCCAAATATGATATATTATTTGTATATGACATGTGGTGAAAAAGCCCAGGGCTGGAGTGAGTCATCACAGAGAAGGTGACATTTAGTTTGGTCCAGGGATAATGGGGAGGAATGAACCAGCAACAAGTAGAATTTCCTTGTAGTACACTGCCTCACCCCATAAGCCTTTTTGCTGGGTGGCCAGCTGACTGTGAACATCAGTAAGAGAATGTCAGCCTGTCCCATCCTCTAATTCAGTGCTGTCCAACGGAATTTTTTTCCCAATTTTATTTTAATGATTGTTCAAGTACAGTTTTCTCCCCTTTACTCCCAATCTAGTCCACCCACCCCCCTCCCAACTTCCCTCCCATTACCACCCTCCCCCTAGTTTTTATCCATGTGTCTTTTAACTTTGTTCCTGTAAACCCTTCCCCTTTTCCCCTGAAATTCCCTCTTCTCTCTCCTCTGGTCACTTTCTGCCTGTCTTCTAATGCAGTGTCTTTGACTATATTTTGCTTGTTTCTTTGTTTTGTTGTTTAGGTTCCTGTTAAAGGTGAAATCATATGGTATTTATCTTTCACTGCCTGGCTTATTTTGGTTAACATAATGCTTTCCAATTGCATCCATGATGTCCAACAGAACTTTTAACAATAAAAAAAATGTTCTAGAGCAGTCCTGTCCAACATGATGACCCTCAGCCACATGTCCCACATGACTCATAAGACTAAGGAACTTAATTTTTAATTCTATTTTACTCATAATTTACATTTCAATTACAAAGGTTACATGTACTTAAGTGACTCCTATATAAGACAGCACAGCTCTAGCTGGTCACCCTCAGTAGAGATGTAGGAATATAGGATCAACCTAGCAAGGGGATGGCAGACCAATCTCTGTGCAGGTGCTCGCTGGACATTTCTACAGCACTGACAGGCAAAGAGGCACAAGCATGAATGGGGTAGAGCCCTCACAGGAGCCCACCACACATCCAACTGTTTGAACTTTTCATTGTTCCCCTTTCCAGTGAACCTGCCATCAATGAACATTACACTGGAAATCAAGGCTTCACCTGGAAGAGGTAGGATTTGTTGATTGCTCACAGGGCTGAGTTAAGATTTTGGGGACCTCCAAGCACTAAAAAGATTATGGTGCCCTACACTATGTCATGTGTTATTCAAAATAAAAGTAATGCACAACTATAAAACCATGAAATTGCAGTGCAAATAATACTCTAAATTTTTCCATCATGATGATGTCAATGTTTTAAATATATATATATATATATATATATATTAAAAATCAGCCCTGGCTGGTGTAGCTCAGTGGATTGAGCATGGGCCTGTGAACCAAAGGGTCTCCGGTTTGATTCCCACTTAGGGCACATGCCTGGGTTATGGGTCAGGTCCCCAGTGGGGGCCACACGAAAGGCAACCACACATTGATGCTTCTCTCCCTCTCTTTCTCCCTTCCCCTCTCCCTAAAAATAAATAAATAAAATATTTTTAAAAATCAAATTGCTTCTATTAACAATCACTATGTTCCTTCTTCAGGGTCAATGAGATTGAGAAGAAATTTGGTAGGACTTCTGTGAAAGCTCTTTGGGTAGTGTGATGTAAAGATGCTGAAGATCTGGAGCTGGCTAGCACTCTGTTATCATAAGATAGGGGGTGTCCTGGAGCAAGTAGAGACAACCATGTAGTGTTGGAGCCAACATGGCATAACTCAGAGAAGAGAGATTAAAATAGAAGCCAGGTTCTTGGTAGCATGATTTGTGTTGCTGGATCAAACTTTGTCTGAAGCCCACATTTCAGCTTCACTTTCTTTTTTCAGTTACATGAGCCAATAAATTTCATTTCAGCTTAAGTTAGTTTGAGTTGAATTTTCTGTCACTTAAAACCAAAAGGTTCCTAACAGATATGCCATAGAAACAAGAACCATAGCATAGAGAATCGAACAGACTTTAGCACCTTTCCAGATGTATTGAGGCTGACACATTTTTACCTCTTCTTTTAGACTCGATAAAGACTGCTTCCTTCTGTATAAGTCATATCATTTAGATTGTGTTATAATTAATTAGGTAACTTTATAATCTCCACAAGGGCCAAATTTTGTCTTTTTAGTTTGCTGCAGTATCTTCAGCACTAAAACAATGACTGGACCCTTGTAGGCACTCCATAAATATTGGCTGCCTGAATGAATGAATGAATGAATGAATGAATGACAAAAGTGAAACACATACCAGAATGACCTGCCCATAATCACATAGCTATTTACTGAGAAAATAAGATGGGAAATCCACCATATTGCCCCAGCATCATACTTATAAACGTTCTTCATTCATCAAGAAGAATGGAGATAATTCACATTTCTCTGCTCCTTTCCTAGGCCAAGCACAGTTTGGGTGTGTTTATAGCTAACACATTACTATATGGGAATCTCCCACCAAACACACACAATACCAAGAAGAGGATATTATTACTCTCATTTTACAAATAGGGAAACTGAGGCACAGCGATTTAAGCTACATTCCCAAGATCACAAAACTATTGTGTAGCAAAACACAACAAAACAACAAAAACACAGCTCAGCTTAAAGGTTCTAACATGGAAAACATTCACGGGGTAGTTGAGATGTGATCAGCCCTGAGAAAAATTCTGCAAATGACTAAAGACACACATACTAAATAGGTTCCTATTAGATTCTACTTCAGAGACTGATGTTTTGTGAGCTAGACCCTCAAATCTGGAGTACACAGCCTTTCTCACACAAATTACACATGTATGGGTATGTGAAAGGAGAACATACAGCAGTGTGGTGGCTGTGGTGTCATAGTCCACACAAACTGTCTCTTGGTATGGGAAGACATTAGCATGAACATCCTTGTTCATAAAGGACTGTGTATGTGCATGTGTGTGTCTCTGTGTGTAGGTCTTTTCACATAGATAGTCTCAGAGTTACAGGACTATTATTTCTATAGTCCTGCCTTGGTACAATGTAGACACATCACAATGAAGAAAATGTATGGAGTCTTCTGGGTACATCCAGCAACCCAGATGTATTCCCAGCATGCTGATAATTTAGGCAGAGCCAGCATTACTATTTTTTTCAGAGGAAAAATCCAGGTAGAAGAGTCCAGACATTGGTATCTAGGGAAACTCACCATAAACCAGAACAGAAATGTGACCCTACAGTTTGACTCTGAGTTGTGCTAATTAACATACTGTGATTGGTTCAGTTGCTTTCTCTTGTCTTCTACTTGCTTAAGTGGCTTCATTTAATAACACTATACTTGGAAGGGCTATAGGATGACACAGAGCCCAGTTCTGTGGAAAGGGCCCTATGAGGGTAAAAAGGACCACCAGTGACACCACTGTGTTTAGCATCCTTGGAAATGACCTTCTACCCTCTGGACCTTAGTACCATAATTGTGGGGAAGGGATGGTGGGTGCAGAACTACTAAGCCCCCCTCATTGCACAGCAACAAAGCAGAAACTATTAGTCACAGAGATGAGAAAATATCATGGCTGTGGCTGTTCAAGCCATAGGGAAGACTGGGATCTAGTCAGAATTGTCCCCTGAGAGACACCCATAATTCTGAAAGCATCTCAAGGCCTCATCCCTGGCCGGGTTTGAAGTTTTCAGGTGGAGGTACTGGGAAGAAATCAGAAGGAAAAGGAGAAAGAAGGTGGAGAGGGAGGGATGGAAGGAATGCACGGACTCTGACTTGTATAGACAGCTGCCTGGTTCTCCCCACTTTGCAGGGAAAAAACATAAAAGTGTGTGTGTGTACCTTTTCTTAACTCAAGCAGCTCACGGGGGAAACTGAGAAAGCAAACATCTAAGAGAAAGAAAAGATTTCTCTCCTTTGTGTTTTTCCTTCTGTTGAGACAAGCACCCTCAGAATGTATTGGAAAAGGTGGGGTATGGGGCCTGGGGAGAGAGCAGGGTGCTGTTAACACTCCCCTTCTGCCTTTGAAGGCTGCCGGCCTCTCTGTAAACACAAGTGACTTCTGACTTCTCACAGCTCTAAAAATAATCAGAGTGTGGGGGTTCTAAATCAGGAACAAAGAAGAAACAAAGAGTTAATGAGAGGACACAAGTTTGATGTTTCATTGGATAAACAGAGTCAGCTAGGAGCAAAGGCGCCAGGGGCTGGCCTTGCCAGGAGGTAACCAGCACTGCTTTTAGTCATTGAAATTATGTGTATTGCAATTTCTTCTTCACATTCACAAAGGGCACCTCATACCCTGTTCTTTGGACCAGACCCTTTCAAAGCTCTGACTGCTAAAAATTGGCCCTTTCATCCTTCTTGGCACCCCTCCTCAATAACTTCTCCCTTCACTCCAATCAAAGCCTTGCTACAAGATCTAACTCATACTAACTTGTAAGTGGCTGATATGGCCTCTGCAGCCCCAGAGTCAGCAGCTCACATGTGGGGGAAGGGGAGCTTGATTTCTCCATGCACTGTGTGTGTTCTGTGCATTCTCACCACCAACGCCCCTGACAAGGATCATTGCCACACCCACATTACAAAAAAGGGGATGGAGGATTACCTTAACTTGGTCACAGGCCCAGATGTAAGCAGTCAGGTTCTAGATCCCAAACTAAAAGCCTCAGTCCTCTGCATTTCAAGCTAGGAGGACTACCAGTAAGTAGTGAGTAGTTCTGTAGGAGCTGAGAGACCAAGGGCTGCAGTTGTAGAACAGTCCTTTCCTGTGCTTCTCAATAAACCCATCAGGGGATGTCCCAGCCCCATCGCCTCAACCCCACACATTGTGTCAGGCTCTCTCAATAATTCAGCATACACACACACCTAGCCATTTGCAGTCCAACAAGTAAGTTCCTGTCCCAAATAAATGTCAGGTACTAGCCATCCTGCTGCATGTGTGATGTGTATTCTGGGGGAAGGGAAGGTGAGAAGAGAAAACTTGGAGGCAGGGGTCACATGGGTAATCACCAGTGCAGGTTTCTTTACTAATTACATTTAGCTAGCAGGTCACAGCTTCTGACCCAGAGAAGGCACTCAAAGAATATTTGTTAAATCAATGTGTAAAGGAATGAAGGAATGAACAAATGAAATAATGAATAGTGAGGGTCTAGGCCACCCGGGGGTTACTCATGGCTGTTGTCACAATTCAAAGCCACAAAAGAAGAAGGTCTCATCTTTTCCATAGAATTTTTTGGATTAAACTTCCCCATCTATTTCATCAGTGTTTGTTGGTTGTTGGTTGTTTGGTTGGTTTCTACTTGACAGTTTCAGTCTGAGAAACATAGTGCAGTGTATGAAGATTCCACCTGCTCTATCTCTTGTCCCTGGCTTGTGAAACAGGTGGATTTCCCATGAAGCTAATGAAGCTTAAAGTTCAGGACCCCTAACTGCACAGGCCCCTTCTCCTGTCCTCAGGCATAGATAGCTATATATTCTCAGTTATATGTGTTTGTACATTTGCAAAAGTAAAAGTATTGTGTATGTGTACAAACCTCAGGCCCTAGAATTGTTCTATTGAATTTCACAGGATAAATATTTCTGTTGTACCATGTCTCTATTAAAAAGGAAAAGATGACTACAAATTTTAAGAAAAATGTGAAAGAGCATAATTTTAAGAAAGGAAAATATATACCTGTGTATTTAAATATGCAAACATATAGCTCTGATTTACAATTTGTGCTGCCCAACTGGGCACATGTAGGCATGTAGGCATTTGCAGCCACGAATCTGGTCTTAAAAAAAGTTTTACAAAGAAAACAGTCCCACCAGTGTCATCCCATTCTCTGTAAAAGTCCATGGATCCCATCAGTCTTGGTCTCCTCTCCTGCCCAGAGAGGGGGCTGTGAGTCTCTGAGACAGTTGCACAGTGCAGACCACCATGTCAGTGAATTACATTTACTCTATTTAGTGAAGTGTCACAACAGAGCCTATATGGGTGACAAACCCCTAAAGAGCTGGCTTCACGTGTGGAGACATATGGAGCTTTCCACCAGTTCTACTCAACCCTGGCTGCACCTTGGAATCACCTGGGGAACTTTAAAAAATATTGTTGCCTGGGTCACCCCCCCCCCAAAGATTGAGATTTAATTGGTTTTGGATGTGGTCTGGGCAATGACATTTTTTTAGACTCCCCAGGTGATTGGAGTGTGCAGCCAAGGATGAGAGTCACTGCCTTAGACTACTGGATTCAGAAAGAACTAGACCCTGGCTATTCACAGTGTGGTCCTCAGACAAGTAGCATCAGCATCACCTACCAGACTGTTAGAAATACAGAATTGTGGACCCCACCCCAGACCTACCCAGTCAGAATCTGCATTTTAACAAGACCCCAGGGAATTTGCATGCCCACTAAAGTTGGAGAAACACTACCTTTGAAATTAGTAGTTTCTAGATCAGTTTATGCCATTTCTGAGGTAGAAATTGGAACAGAATTACATAAAAAGGATTTGGCCAAGGTCCTCCAGAAGCATGCTGAAGTCCTAAGTTTCCCTTCAGCCAGACTCTCTCTCTCCTTCAGCTGGTCTTTGTGTCATTCTAGAAGGGCACTGAGAGTCCTCATAGAGACTCACTCCCATATGTAGACATCCCCAAATCAGAGACATGCCTCTCATCTCAGAGTTGCCTAAACCACACAATGTACTCTAGAATTTCTGGCTTTTTATTTCCAGGGTGAAAATATGTCTTGGTATGATCCATTTTGTATTCTGGGTATATGCAATGAGTTTGTCTTGAGACATATTTATGCCTGAGAATATTATGTATTCTCTTTATATACCATGCAAGGTTAAATTTTTTGAAAATTTATATTTGCTTTTTATCACCCAGACATATAAGCAATTTATAGCCAGGGCTGATGGATTGGAATCAGATGGCAAAACCCAGATTAACCCCATGGATCCTGGTGGCAGTTGGTCCATCCTTTCTATTAATGATATTTTCACCTGAGTGAATGCATTAAAGACTTGCTTTTTAAGATAAATATGCAGGTGGATATCATTTTTGCAATGCAGGCATTTCCTCTTGCTGCTTTAAGTTCATCCAGCATTTTTTTAAGACAGACATATTGAAACAGTCATACACTGAATAATTCATGTGGAAAAATTTGGGGGAGAGCTAAATAGAGGTGACTCGTGGTATAGTCTTACTTGCTAGTTGTTGGAAGATGGAGAATTCCTGTGTTACATAATTGCCATTCACCAGAAATACAGTGATTGAAGCAGCTAGGGACACTTCACGCAGCCCCTTTTGCACCAGTCCTTCCATCACTCAACCAACTCTTAACAACTCTCTATTGGAAATCAAAGATGATCAGAGGACAGGACACTGGCCTGGCCCAGGGCAAGTCAGGTAGCACATTGATAGGAGCGTCCTGCTAACTCATGACTTTATCACACCTGCATGCATTGCTTTTCAGCCTTTTAGCTAAGATCAAGTGTAGTATCACACCTGCATGCACATGGATGGGGGAAGCACACCCCCAGCAACTGGTGTGATCTATCACCCACAATTTTCTGTCAGACCCAAAGAGGGTCTTTATGGACAAATCCCTAGCCAAGGGTGGTCCCGAAGAACTTCTCAGCATTCACCCAGGTGCAAAAGGCAGCCAGAGGATGAATCATTATTATTTTTTTAATCAAGTAACATACCCAGGTGTAGCAGCAGCCCAGCTTTCTAATATCACTGTGGCTTTGATAAATATGTCCCATTCCTTGATAACTTTCCCAAATCCTTTAATATCCTGCAGCTCAGTCCCTGATGTCTGGCTGTCGCAAAAATGTGTGAAGGGAGACCAAATGTCAATAAAATCTCCCTGCCTGCCTCAACCCAGTACATAATCAGCTCCAAGGTAAATAAATGGTAAGTTAGTTATCTGCTGCCAGGGAGGGCAGAGCTCTGGTTTATCTGGCTTTCATTTTTGCCTTCCTATGGAGCTGACCAAAACGTCCTCTTGTTCCAGTGTCTTCTGGGGGAAGGTATTGAATTTTTTACCCCTTTGTCTTTTTTCTTTTTTTTCTTCCCTTTGGAGGGACAGCCTGCTCTGCTTTTCTGAAACGGCTGTCTGCTTTCTGCTTCGTTCTCCTCAGCTCCATTAAATCACCTTTCATCACATTAAATACAGGTCTTCAGGGTGGTCAGAGAGCTTCGCTCTGAGGAATGATGTTATAATGAGGGCGACGTGTATGAAAAATCATTTTTCAGCTGAATCCTAGGCAAGCTACAAGGAAGCCTGAAGGGGAGGGGTGAGACGCCGAGTGTGTTTCACTTTCAACAGAAGCCACGTTCCTAAAGAGAGGTTTCATTCATTCATTCATTCATTCATCAAACACATAATGAGCTGTGTTAGGCTCTGGGAATACAGCAATAAAAAAAAGAAAGAAAGAAACAAGATAGCCATTACTTCATGGAGCTTCCATAAGTAGAAGGACTCGAAAGCCTCTTGGGGAACATGCTTAACATCAGATTCACAGAAAAGCATAAGAGGGGGCTGATTTGAAGAGTTTAAGGGGGCCCTGCCCATACATTACTCCCATAGCAGTGGCCAAAGAGTGGTATTCTTCTAGGAGACACTCTTTCTTTTGAACTAAACTATCCCCTTTTTCAAGAGCAATTGCTCTTGGAAGGGATTAGCTATTATCACTTTCTAGCACCTTAGTGTGAATTTATCTATTGGCTTCTCTTCCTGCCTAGATAGAAGGGCCTTTGGCTGCCAAAGACAGGAAAATCCTGAAAAGGCAATGGCAAGGGACCAATGATGATTTGGGGCCAGGCTTTCTCTTCAAAGTCCCCTGGGCCTTTGAGCCTGTTAGAGAGGCAGATAACTCTTCTTTATCTGGCCACACTAAGTAAGGGTCCCACTTCACAGCCTTAGAGCCTTTGCACAGGGTCTTCCCAGTAAATGACCCAGAAGGAACTCTTTAGGGAATAGGTCAAATGAAACTGAGGTCCTCCAAGTTCAGGTAACTTCTAGCTGCTGTTCATAGTGGTGATGGTAGCAACCCACTATTACTTAGCTGTAGGTACAGCACTGAGCTTGGTCAGTGTCTTTAAACCCTGTCCACATCACTGTAAACAGTCTCCTTATTAAATTCTTACCCTATTTGAGTGTGCCATCTGTTTGCAACCCAGACCTACAAGGGAATAAAAGAGGGAAAGAGATCAGGTCTAGGACTAGAATCTAGACACAAGTAGGGAAAAATGGAAGCCTACAGAGACTGATGTAGGCAATGTTTTCCTACATAGTGGGCATAAGAAGGTCCATGAAATGTAGACTACTCTCTCACAGCCCCTTCTGACTCATTGGGTCTGACTGAAGACCTAAAAATGTGGATTTTAACAAGCAGCAATTTACTATGTGTTTATTTAATAGGTCCTAACTAAGCATGGTTACTCCCTTTTGCTGCAATGTTATTCTCCTTTACACTTTATCTAAAATCTCTACTATCCCAGCCACTAACAATTTAAAGAACACATAAATAACAATAAAATACAGGAGAATAAAAAAGAGCTAAAAAAGAATTATTCAATTTTTTAGAATAATTTAGACAAAATGTAAAGGAACCAGGACTTGCAAGTTTCAAATATAAAACTATTTCTCATCCCTAGTCTTTTGGCAAAAAAAAAAAAAAAAAAGTCTCAAGTATTATAGTAATTTACATCCAGGCTGACAGTAAAACATGACCACAGAGTAAGATTAGGTCAAGGGAAAAGCCATAAGACCCTTTGTTGAGCTCTCAAAAGATTTAGTACAGTGAATTGTAGACCATCTCATGTAAACAAAATTTGTTCTAGGAATCTTAAAGATATCCTCCCACAACCTTGACTTGCATCATAAAATAGAGAAAGACCTGTCTCAAAGAAATTTCTAGATGTGGTTTTTGTCTAATGGAGTACATTCTAACTTGATACACAGGAAACCCACTAAGTTTTGAAAGGAATTACATTGGCTTGAACTGCAAGGAGAGAATTCAAAATAAAAAGTCATCTGGGTCTTAACTTACTAAAGAAAGGGAACAGACTTGTTACAGAACAGACTGGGGGGCAGTGAAAGATATACTATTGCCAAATGGACCCCCTTGTGCTCCAGGGGTACCCCCCATACTAGGTTCACCTTGTCCACCACCAGGGAAAGATGTCTCTCAATGCCAGAAATTGGTGAAAAGGAAAAGAATTATTTATTCAAAAAGTTATACAGACTTAGAGTAATGACTTAATGTCTTCATTAAAATACTAAAGTCCTTTAGAATACCCACAAATGCACACAGTCCTTCCTTCTCCCCTTGGCCTAATCTTGGGTACCATATCTCAGGAAAAGAAATAGAAGTCCATGGTTCAGGTAACCCCTCAGTTCCCAGCACCATCAGCTGTGTCACCACTATGATCTCCAGTTAATCTAAAACCATGTGGCACCTTCTCATGGCCCACCAGCTAGAGTCCATTCACCCCTTTTCTTCCTAACAAGGTCTCTCCTGCTTCCTAAGCCATGTGGCAAAAGAGAGCACCCCAAAGCCGCGTGGCCCTGAGTCTCGCCATAGCTGGGTGGTCCCAACCTTCCATGGCTTTCCAGTCTGGGTTTAAATCACTGTGCCAATCTTCCTCTGCAGCCCCATTTCTGACTCCTCCCACAATCAGTTACACCTGCCAGCATTCCTGTATCCTTCCAGCTTTACTGGGCTGCCATAGTAAGTTCAAGCAGGCATGGCCCCATGGAGTGGAACTAATCATCTCGAAGCTCTCACACAGGTGCTGTAACCAGGGGGCGTTGCCTCCCAGCTACATCCTGGGTGGAAGTCACTCCCATCTCCCTGGCTCAAAGCATGACCACAGCTATTTAATATACCCATGAAACCAGTTAAAAGCTATAGATATGTTAAATGACCATTCCAGAGGTTAGCTGCAAAACTCTTGATATGCAAAACAGCTTCCAATGGCCCTGCTCTGTGTGTGTCCCATCCCCCAGCTCAGACTGGTGGGGTTGAGGACATCCTATATTTTTTTCTAGTATTTCCTAGACACCCTGAGCTCTGGACCCCATTACAAATCCCTATTTGGGGGTCCTTGGCTGCAGCCTGTATCAGACTGATGAAGCTACTCAGATGCAAACATGAATATTTATTATGAAAAAGGAAAGGTGACTCAGAGAACAAAATCAAGAGCTACAGGGAAACACTCCCAGGGAGGATGCCTAGCAACTTCAACTTTTGTGCTTTGGGGGAAGTCAGCTTGTTACAGAGCAAAACAAGGTGGGCCTGGGATGATGATACTCTTACTGAAAGAGACTCAGGTCCGTCTTGTCTGCCGCCTTAAAGGAAAGATATCTCTCAATGCCAGAGATTCATGAAAAGGAAAGGAAAACGTTTATTTAGTGCTATACAAACTTAAGGTAGTGACCTAATGTCTTTATCAAAATCTTAAAGTCCCTTAAAACACCCACAAACACACACAGTCCTTTCTTCCCCCTTTTCCCTGTTTGGGGTACCGTATCTCAGGAAAGGAAATAGAAGTCCAGTCTCAGGCAGTGTCTGGTTCTTCCCAGTAATCCATGCTCCGCTGGTAGGCCTCTCTTGGTTCTCGGCACCATCAGCTGTGTCACCGTCCAGGCAGGATCTCCAGTTAATCCAAAGCCATGCAGCACTGTCTCATGGCCTACTGGTAAGAGTTCTTTCACCCTTCTTCCAGGCAAAGTCTCTCTTGCTTCCCAGGCTGCGTGACCAAAAGAAGCACCTCAAAGCCACGCAGTCCTCTCCTACCAGAGCTGCGGGGGTCTGCACTCTGGCAAAACCGCGTGGTCCTCTCTCCCCCAGGACCACAGGAGTCCTCATTCAGCCAAAAGCCCCATGGTTCTCTCCTCTATAGCTGCTGCGCCTGGGCTTTTAAATCCCGCGCCAATCTTCCTCTGCAGCCCCACTTCCGACTCCTCCCACACTCAGCCACACCTGCCCTCAATTTGCTATCCTTTCCAGCTTTTCTGGTCACCATCATGGGTCTGGGCAGGTGTGGCCCCATGTCACGGAGCCAATCATCTCCAAGCTCTCACGCAGGTGCTGTTAACTTGGGGGAACCTGCCCCCTGCCCCCCAGTTACA